>RJWM01012191.1:0-57079 GCA_004363535.1 Dasyprocta punctata | reverse complement strand
AATTGTACATTTTTAAAAGGTTAATTTTATATTATGTGAATTTCGTCTCAAGTGAAAAATAACTCCCAGTATGGGTTAGGCGACTATTCATCATGAACCTACAACTGGTACCAAACTGCCCTAAAAACCAATCTCAGAGCATAGCTTCTGAAAGAAACACATGGTTTCCAATGATTTCTTGTATGCTATCATGAATCAAAATTGTCCTCTTCTCATTAGACCTGCTACATTTGTCACTATTAATAGAAATATGAAGAGACTCAAGGATCGTCTTGTCCTTTCTTGAAAATCTTTCCTGTAGTCTCTAATACGTTTTCCACATTTTACAGCCTTCATTTCCTCCCATTTTCTGATTGAACCCCAGGAACTGGAAATTCCTAGAGGCTTTGCATTAGCCCTTTTCTCTCCTCTGCAATGCAGGACTTCAGGTTACTGCTTTGCTTTTCACTTGGCTGCCACGGACTCCCAAAGCTGGACCTGCAACCCTGCTGCCTTTCGGGGTTCCAGACCTGGGTGATATTGACCATCCATGTGTTCAGGAAGCAATCATTCTCCAAATGGGAGCCATCAAATTTACCTCGCCTTCATATCATTTTTTTTTCTTTAAATCTTTAGAAAGTGCTTTCACCAACGTTATCTGTTTGCATCTTGATATCATCTTTAGGAAATAAATAGCATTGCATTTCACTTGCTCCCTTCTTTGCAGACAGAGAAGTTGAGGTTGACTGAAGTACAGGGGTCAAGGTCACCAAGCTGATAAATTGCATACACAACTCGGCATCCCAATCTCATATTCAGCCCGCAATGTTATAGGAAGATGTTTACATTCCTTCAAGTATGGTTTCCTTTCCAGCATTTGCATTCTCTTTTGTCTCTCTCTACTCGAGTCCAGAATCACTTCTCTCTCATCCTTACCACCCACATCTGACCAAAGTCTCCTGCCCTGAGTCTTATTCCATACACGTGGCTCATTCACTCTTCTCTTTTGCAAGACTATTGCAAAATTCTCCTTGCCGGTCTCCTAGTTCCTAGCACTGTCCCTGCAAAACTCCACATAATTACATCTCATCACATACCCCTGACCCTTGGAGCCTTGGTCAATCACGCTGCCCATCAGCCAAGGTCACCAGTAGATTCAGTGCAGCAGTCGAGGCCTCTTCCTGAATGACATAGTGAGACCCTGCCTCAAAAAACAAACAAACAAACAATATTTCCTGAGTCCCCCATACCTTGTCCTTGTAGAAATGCTCAACCTTTCTTATTTGGAGTTGAGTAGAAATATATTATGCATGTCTTATGCATTAGTTTCCTGGGGCAGCTTTTACAAATTTCATCATCCTTAAATTGCTTGAAAAAACAGAAAGTAATTCTCTCAGAAACCCAAAATTAAGATACCATCAAACCCACGCTCCTTCTGAATGCTGTACAGAAGAATCTGCTTTCTGATTCTATCTTCTAGTGACTACTGTCCTTCCTCATCTTACGGCTCTCTCTTTGTAGCATCTATCTTCACATTAACTTCTCTGTATGGCTCAAAATTCCCTATGCCTTGCTCTTAGAATCACGCAAATGACTGTACTTAGAACTCATCAAGAAAATCCGTGATAAATACTTCTCTTCTAGACCTTCAACTCAAACATATTTTTGACATATGCGGTAATAGGCATTCTTTTGGCACACATGATCATATCAATAGGCTCCACGCACTAAGGCATATCCTTTTGGGGGCCACTGTACTAGGAGAATGGTATTGGAAACACTGAGCTACAACTACCTGGCAGTTTCTTCCACTGTTGGCTTGTGATCGCCAGCAGCTCAACTACATAGACTGGAGCAACCGTCACGGCACTAGCACCACCACTTGCAGTGTCTCTTAAAAAAAAATAATAATAATGATCAGAATGGAAGGGCTTACAGGTCTGTTAGTTAAATCAGGGATTTTAATCATTGAGGCCATATGCACACTTTATAGACACACCTTAGCAGAGTGCTTAAAAGGCAGCTGGTGCAATTTTTAAGAACTAATTCCCCAAGCAGATGACTCTGCCACCTTGGACTGCTTCACCCAATGTTCCAACTGCAAATTAAGGAAAATAATAATAGCACCCATTTGTAGGGTATGATGAATTGTATATGAACATTTTATGTGAAAAATCACCATGCAATTTGTATTGTAATTAAGAGAAGAGTTAATATCTATTGTAGTTCTATGCAACAAAATAAATCTACAGCAGATGCTAGGCATGCTTGTTTGAGCCCTCCAAAGTTCAGACACCAAACTAGGATTCAAGGATTCAATCCATGTAACACTTTAAGGAAAAGTGGTTGTTGTGAAAGAAAAGAGGGAGGAAGCCATACGAGGCAGGGTGGGCCAATGGACCATGAAGCATAGGAATCCACTGGAAGTGTCCTGAGCCAGTGTCCATCGTTGGTAAGATACGGAAAAATCTATTAAAAGCAACTTTGAGCCAAAGTCAGTACATTTACTTGCTACTTGTGTGCTAGAGAAGATTTTATACTTGCTTAAATCTTCGGACTTTTTTTAAGGCAGGATCTTGCTATGTAGTTTAGCCAGGCCTTGAACAACCTGCAACCCAGGTTGGCCCAGGTTGGCCTCGAACTCACAGCAATTTTTCTGCCTCAGCCTCCCGAATGCTGAGATTACAGGCCTGTGCCACCATGCCTACCTTCTTAAGACTTTTCATACCCTCTAGTGACTCTGAAAACACAACCCTGACTTTTTCAAGGGTGACCTTGTCTGATCACTACTCATTGGTACCTATTGTCTCAGAGATAATTTGGAGAGCTCTTCAGGCATTCTGTTCCATACTGGGCTGCTTGCACTCTAGGTTTAAACACCCACCATCCAAAATTTCCCTTATTCCTCATTTTCTAAATTATATCGACTCTCTTATATTTTGATCTGAATCCAAATCATCCTTTGTCTCATGTGTTTACTCTACTGAAACACGATTTTCCAGTCTATTCTGAGATCAAGTATTTAGTAGGCCAGGGGGAAGAGGATTATTTTGAAACACTGTGGGCCTAAAAATGATTCCATTTTACCCAAACACTGGATTGATGGTTATGATAGATATGCAATTATGGCTTGCAAACCATTCTCACTCACCATCATGAAGACCTTTTCCATTGAATTCTGGTTTCCATTGTTGCTGTCTGGTAAGATTTTTAAGCCTAACTCATTTATTATGGCCTCACTTTTCCTATTCTGGAAGATTTCACAATGATCTCTTCAGACCTTGTTTTTAAAAATAGAATGAAAATGTTGAGTTGGTGTTAATCTCTTTCATTCATTATATTGAATACTTCATGGTATACTTCAATCTCCACAGCACTGAGCAGTTTTCTTGTATTATTTAGTTATAATGTCCTGCTCACTATTTTTGTTCTAATTTGTTCAAATATTTCCTTATTGGATGTTAAATCAATTGATTAGATCAATTGATTAGATACTACTTATGAGCTCTGCCCTAGCACTCATATCCTTTTATTTTTATTTCTGTATTCTGCTCATTTCCTTCAACTTTATTTTCCGAAACATCTATAGTTTTCATTCAAATTATCTTATTATTAATTTATAAGACTTCTTTTAATTCTTTGCTTATCACATTTGGTGACATTTTAAGGTGGAATGGTTTCAACATTTCTGCATATTTTTCTGAGATAACTAATAATGATTTCTGTAGGGTGGTCTTCTTTTCTCTGTATCACCTCTTCTTGCTCTAATTTCTTTTTCTATTTTTTTTGGGGGGGGCTCTATCTTTCCTGTAATAGGACTTCCTAAAATAGCTGAAGGTGCTTGATTTTCCATTTAATTTATCAGTAAAAAACACAGTGATTGACTAGAAGCTATCTTTGCATTTGTGTGGTCAATACATCGACTAAATGAATATATGGCCAGTCATGTGGTAGCTCCATGAAACATTTCTGTAGGTATTCATTCTTGGACCTTTTAGCTCTCCACAAAAATGCTCTCCGGTGTCCTGTGGGTAAATGAAAGCTCTTATCGCCTCTTACAATCCACACACTATTTCTCAGTTCTTTGAAACATTACTCTTGATTTTCTTTTTCTATCAAGACAGGCTTGCCTCTCCCTCCCTAAAGATGCATTTTCTACATCGCTCCAAAGTGTCTCTCTCTCTCTCTTTTTTTTTTTTTTTTGTACCAGGGATCAAACTCACAGCCTCATGCCCATCAGGTAGGCGTTTGTGCCACCGAGCTAAATCCCCGGTCCTATTTTTTGAGACTGGGTTTCTCTATGCAGTTCAGGCTGACCTTGAACTCACTTTGTAGCCAAGGCTGGTCTTGAACTCGCAATGGTCCTCCTGCCTCAGTCTTCTGATTACGGGCGTGTGCCACCACACCCGACTTCCAAAGTGTCTCTTATCTCCCACATTTTTAAAATTATTTCAGTCACTTTACTTTGAGGATGAGCAGTTTTGATATATGGTTAAAAATAGGAAAATTAATAAAACACTGCTAAAAACAACTTTAAAGAAAACAAGTGAAAGGAGAGACTGCTAGGTATTGGGGCTACCAGTCACTTGTCCAACTGATTGCATCTATTTTTGCCATGGTATTCTAAACTGTAAGAAATGCCTAATGAGAAATCACCATAGGGGTTCTCAGTCTATTTCAATTCACCAAGCAGGCCTCAATTGGCCTGAGTACAAGTTTCTGGGATAAACTTAATAACAACAGTCCTCATTTCCATCTAATCACAATTATGCATTTTATCCATTGCTTTGAAAATCTTAGCAGGCAAATTAAAAGCCCCACAGTGTCAGTAATAAAATGGAAGCAATTAAACTATATTTCATCTTAGTAAATAGTTTTGACGGTTGCTTTAATTACTTCATAGATATATAATTAGCTCTCAGAATACCACTGTGCAATCATTTTATTTTTTGAATGAGCAAACTGAGGTATGAGATAATGAAGTATGTTTTCAAAACCTTGTTTGCAGAAAAAACAGGGAGAATTAAAAGGTTATTAATTGGGCTTGCCTTGGCCTATCAACTACATGATCTTTCATGGAGTATATTCTTCATGACATTGTTGAGTTTAGAACTTCAAAATATGTTTCAAATTAAATCAAACGTGTAAATGTAAAATTTCTCTAAGTTTCCTTCTAACTATGACTCCTACTTTACAAACTAAACAAATTTTAATTGGAGCAAATTTAATTACACAAATATCTAATACTTTAAGTGTTTTATGTTTAAACTCTTTGAAATTATAACATTCCTGGGGAAAATAAGCTTGCTTACATATTAACAAGAAAGAGACCAGGTCATTTAAATTTGTACTTATTTTAAAGAACACAATTCTGATTATTCAAATCCAAAGAATAATTTGTTGGGTGTAAGACTATACCATGAATTTCACAGTTGAATGAAAATCATTGGATTCAAAATCATTCAACTGTTTGCACAAGCCAGAATTCAGATGAGATTTTTGGAAAGTGTGGTCTGTTACTAAAACTCTGAATTGCAACTTTGGGAAAGAAATATAAAGAAAAACTAAAATAAAATCAGGGAACAAAGAGAAGAGGAATGCTTTCAAATTATAAAGGAGGTGGTTTTACAACAGAAGTGATTATTTTTTTTTAAGTATGGGTGACAAGGAATAGAGAAGATGAAATCCCATTGCCCTCCTGTGTGTCTGTCCCAGCCTGAGACCTCAAAGACTGCAACCCGCCTGGCTAAGTCCTTTTCTCATCATAAGTCAAGAAGAACCCACTGAGCTCACAGTGCACCAAGAGTCCCTTGCCCCACCCGAGGGCGCACTTTTAAATTCATCTCTGGTGAAGCTAAGGTGAGCCCTTGGTCACCTCGTGCAAGCTAATCCGCCTGAAGCCTTTGCTTGGTCTCACGCTGGGTGAGGACATCGTGCCTGGTTCTGGGATCGCTTCTCGACATGACCGAGGACGATGAAGAACCCATCTAGCTCCTTGCAACCCCATTTGTATAGGGGTAGGGCACTGTTCAGTGTACTCGCTTAGATCCTGTTTCTGATGGGGTCATCTTTCTTAATAGGTTTGTTAGACAGTTGGTAGAGGTCCTATTTCAGCTAGAATGGGCCCCTTTGGCCCACGGCCTTCATCGGAGAACCGGCCACGATCCATTACAAAAGCCGGCAGTCAGCTTCTCCCTCAGACTGCTTCTTCCATTTGCTCCACACCACGGCCGTAACAGTCTTGGCCATCTATCTGCCTAAAGCTCTTCAAGGGTTTGCTACTACTCCCCACAGGATAAATGCCAGTTCTTAACCCGCTCTCTTAAAGTTCATTTCCTGCCCTCCCCAACCCAGTCACTAGGTTCAACCTCCATTGGGCCACCTCAGATTACTACACAGGTCCTTTGTGGTCTCTGTTCTATGGAATTGCCACAAGCCTTACCGGAAGCACTCTGACTCTGGCTGCTGAGTTTTCTCAATAGCACCCTTCCTGACAGCAGCTTATCTAAAGGACGGTGCATTTAGACGTGTTTGTACACATCTTATTCTTTTCAAGCAGTATTTCATACCATGAGATTTTCTCCTCCATCTGGTCTTAAGATGTATGCATGAATTAATTTTGCATATCTAATAATTTTTAAATTGCATAATTTTATGAAAGATGAGATTTCATATTCTTTCAAGTTTTTTGTCATTTAAGTTTAAACACTTCAATGACATTCAATATATTAAGAGACTTTTTTAATTACTACTGCACACTACTCAGAGTATCAAGGCTGAGCCACAACAAGGCTGAGATGATAAGAATCACAATATCTTATAGTCTTTAACTAGGCTTTTTAACTAGAAGCAGATCCATTAAAGATAACCAATATCTGACTAATAATTTAGGAAATAAACATTCTAGGGTGAAACCTAGAATATTCCAGAAGTCATGAAAATCATTTTGAGAAAGAAAAATGAGTGAGAAATATTTTATCGGATCATGCAAATGTGTAAATGTAATATGTGCATATTTCTAAATACTAAATTTCATAGAAATCATATTTAGATGAATTGACTATCATCCAAGCATGTTTTTTTAATATCATGTATTTCAATTTAACTGTAGTATTATGAGATGGAACTCTTAGCAACTTCACTTCAGAAAAGAAATTAAAATGTTGGCACATAAAATATGTCACAGAGCTAATTACAATAGGTAAGGGTGTCCTGTGAACTAGTATTTTTCAAAAAGCTCACCGACTACAGTGTGAGTCCTGTATGATATCCTCTGCCCATGAACCCAAAAGACAAAGCAGAAATGTGAACTCTGAGGTTTTCTGCATTCTTTTGTATTTGGGTGTCTTGGAGGGAAAACATATCTGAGAGATATCTTTGGCTATGAGTGCAATTCATTTGGAAAACTGCAATAATCCAATGTAACAAACTGCCCCAAAACAATGACTGACAGTGGCAGTAACTGTAGCTCACACCTACTGCAGGATGGGTGGGGTTTGCTGATCTAGGCCTGTCTTGGTTGGGACAGAAATCCTGCGTGCTTGTGGTATCAAGGAACATTCGGATTCATGTGCAGCTTAGCTGAGACCATTCAGCAGGAAGCTGTTTCCTCACATCCCCTCCCATGGCTAATGCTGTAGCTCAATCTGAGAGGCATCTGTGACTTGGGGGATGTACTTCTGATGATGGCAAATACCTAAGAAGGCAGGTAAAACCCCTGACCCCTGCTAGAAAGAGCAAGTCATCATTTTCACCTGTATGCTTTGGATAAAGCCAAAGTTGAGTCATAAACTGAAGGGAGGGGATATATATACAGCCAATGAGACAACCACAAAATAAGGATACAAAAGAGGATGTAAGGAAAGAGAGACAGCTCTTCAATCTGCTTTCTGAGTAATACCTGACTTCAAAAGCTGAGATCAGGTGCTTTGCCTTGAAAGTAAAAACAAATTGGCCTTTCTTTCCTCCAACCATCCTTGCATTCATCCAACTTTTTCTGACCAACTTTGATGGCCTACTGTGTGAGATGGTGCCTCAGGCACTGAATTGTGAAATGGATAAAAAGCCCTCTCTCCCCTCAAAGAAAGACAGAAACATAAACACTGTCTCCACAGCATATGAGAATTTCTATACATGATACAGGAACAACTTTTCAGGATGTCACTTTGGAATTCAGAGCAGAATAGTATTTTTGTTTTAAGTCCTATCATTTGGTTTAACAACTTTTTACCTTCCTATATAGATGAAAAATGTAACCAAGTATGCCTATGTTTGCATATAAGGAGGACCAAACATTGCTTGAGAGAGCAAATGTCTGAAAATAGACTAAACTCAATAGAATCTGATGGATTTCAGGAAGGAAATAAAACAAGCATTACAAGCACAGTTGTCTCTCGGTATCTTCAGGGTATTGGTTCTACTGCCACCACCATGCATTCCAAAATCTCTAGGTGCTCAAATCAATTATATAAAATGTTTCAGAATTTGTATATTCTCTATATACATCCTGCCATACACTTCGAATTATCTCTAGGTTACTTATAATTAGTAATACAGTGTGAATGTTACATAAATAGTTGTACCATATTGCTTAGAAAATAATGGCAAGTAAAGAAGTCTGCACATATTCAATGAAGATGCGATCTTTTCCAGCTTCTGGGATTCAAATCCTTACTCATGCAAAACAAGCATTCTACCATTGAACTATACCCCAGCCCCTAGATGCATTTTTTTTCTCAAAATTTTTGATCCACAGTTAATAAAGTCTGAAGAAGTGGAGCTCAGGGATACAGGGAGTCAACTGCAGTTTTCTCTAGTGGGGTGGGGTATTGCGTGTGGTATTTTTCTTTTTGCTTCTGCTTAGTTTTATTGTGCTTATAACGAACAGGAGTTCTGTAAGTCAAAACAAACCAAATTTAAAAATTACTGATTAGAACTTGAAATCATAGTTTGATTTAAAATACTACAGGAAAAATTAGGGTTTCCAGCTGACACATAAACCATTAATTAAAAATACAACGTAATTCAGTTCATAACAGTTTCCTCTACACCAAGTACAAAGAAACTAACTCTGCTAGGGTTAGGTGAGTGCCAGAGAAACATCACAGAGGAGATTCTATGAGATCCAAATCCTGAAGGATGTACGGGAGTTTTCCAGGAGGTGAAACAGTCATCAGAATGTGGTGTGTCTCTGGGAGAAGTGAGATGTTTATAGAGACAACAGTTAAAAATATTCTGTAGAATGGAGGACCACCTACATTTACATCATTATCCAGAAACTTTGAATAGGAATCAAGGGAGGATTTGATAAATTCATGAATTTTCACTACCAAAGTCAGTAACCGATGTATTTTCTTAATTGAGGGGGCAAATTGAAACAAATGATGGAATATATCATTAAGTGGAAAGGGAGTATCTTAGATTTATGCTATTGTATAAAATGCTTGTAAATCAAGTGTCCACCTTCTCATGGTACCAGTTAGTTTTGACTGAACATTAAAAGGTTTAGGTAGCTACTAGAAAGACTGTTGATTTGAGTAACATTGCAGGATTAAAAATGATAGATCACTCATAATCAAGACATTTCTTCCCGAGAAAGGCAGACTAGAGAGTTTCAAAACCATCGGAAGGATGTGGTCCACTTACTGATTTCCATTTCTGGACTTGATTTATAACCATATGATTTCATCAAATTCAGGCTGAGAGGAGAATTTCTGCCTGGCAGTTATTTTAGACAGTACAAGTTTGCCTGATATCATCAAATTTCAGGACTGTTACATTTTCCAACAACTATCTTATTCATCCATGCCTTGATTATGCTTTTCTCTTTTCCAAGAGCTATTATATGGTGATTATTTTCTTTTGTTAAAAGTAAATAATAAATCCAAATTTTTCAAACTTCTGATTTTTTGTACAGTCAGAATATTGCATTTCATTTCTCTCCTTGATCAATAACATTTAACGGAAAGAATGCAAGCTTTGGAAATGTAAATTCTGGCATAACCTCATTCTATTCTGTATTATTTATTTTTATTTCTATTGGATTATTTCGTGTATATATCTTATCTCCCCCTTGCAAAACTTTAATAATTTCTTTCAATGCAGCAACTGGAATACATACTTCTCTTGTGTTTGTTTTCAGTTCCTTTTCTCCATGGACAGACACGTACAACACTGTTACATCATTTGGTAAAACGGATGAATTCAGAGAAATTCACATGTACTGTACTCTGCTTTCTCTTCAAAAATATGTGTATGTTCATGTCTTGCATTTTAAACTTCTTAGTAAGATTTTCAAATAAATTACTGGAGGAAGAATAATTTTCCTTGCTCATTTGCACCTAGACTTTATGATATTTCTTAACAGAGAGGTTTTGGATAAAAGATGCAAAAAGTGCTAAAACAAAATATATTGGCAACATACAGATAAGAAGGGAAGTTAAAAATCCTTAAATGACCTTTCAATTGTATCTCTATTTCATTTTTCCCATATTCCCTTTATAGCAGGGGTTTTCAATCATTACTATGTATTAGAATCATCTGAGGAGCTCATAAGGAACCCCCGTAGTGAAATGTCACCACAAAATGACAGCATCTGCATTTCTGAGAGTAGAGTCCCATCCTGAATATTAACACGCATATTAAGACAAAACTTTAGTCAAATTAAGTTTATTAGACTTTATTTCAGCAAAGAACAAGGCAGTAGAAATTTAAATAGCTACACTCAGCGATGTGTGCAGGGAGTGAGAGAAAACAGAGGTGATGTAAAGAAATAGCTTGATTGTGTACAGCTTGGTATTTGTCTTCAATAAGAACTGTCTGATGAAGGATTTGCCTTATATGGACGTGGTCTCATCAATAGGCAGCTATTAATTGGCTGAAACTGGAATGCTATGATTAGCTGAGACTCAACTATTTCTTAGAAAAATGTGATCTTAAGTAGCAATTTGCTTGCATAGTAAGTTAGGTTGCTGTTTGCTAGCTGAAGTCTTAAGATCAAGATATGGGGGTAGATTTAGGCCAATTTCGCTTTAATTTAACACACATGTCCTTATGCAGTTCTACAGACCAAGCCAGGGTGAGGACCACTATTTGAATCAAAGTCACAGTTTGACTTAAATTTTCCAAGAGTGGAAAACATTTTGATTGATTCAGAGAAACTGAAGTGATAGTCAAATTAATTTCAGGATCATCTCAATCCAACGAATATTGAGAGTGCTAATGAGATACAAAGTACAAAATGAGTCAGTACAGATGTTAAGACACAGGAGTCAAAAGTTAGCTTTTTAAAGAGTCTAACCCCTAAAAATAAATAAATAAATAAATAGTGTACTCCTTCAGCTCAAGGGGTCTTACGTCCTTTTAGATTATGGCCATGATGTGCAGACAGCCTCAGTTGTCTGTGTATCTTGTGACTGTTTTACATTCAGAACAAAATAGTAAGAATTCATCAGATGCTCTCTTCTCAGATTAGCCAGGTGATCTGGCATGGGAATCTGCAACCATGTCAAAATAGACCCTGGGAAGCTGCCATTGCTTCTGCTCTGCCCAGTATTCTTTCCCAATGGTTATGTCACAGTAGAGCCAAAACAACTCTGGGACACAGGCTAGACATCAACCCAAGGACACTAGATTCCTTACCTCCAATCTTGACCTCTATACTACTCTGTTTAGCATAAACACAGTTTAGTATAAGTATTTTTCCTTCTTAAATGCTTTCTCTTATGAGATGATATCCCCTCTGGCTTCAAATACAAAGAACTTTATTTTTTTGACCCACTGCTTTCCATAATAGTTTCATTTATTTCTTTGAAATATCTTAAATGTTATGGTCATTTCAACTAGTAATTGTGTTTACATCATCTCTGAGAATGACACATAATTAAGAGAAAAACAGCCAAAGCAATTCAATGTTTTTGGCTTATTGTTTGACGATCCAAAAACATTGCAGCTGGAAAGAATTCCATTAATTTGTGGCTAGCACCGATACATCAGCCTCAAGACTTCCAAGTAAACAGAGGGAAATTGGCATTGCTATCTTGTGGCAAGAAGCAAGGAACAGAGTGGTACAGAGTTCTCCAAGAAGGAAAAATTAACCCAGATGTGCATAAGACAATGAATGAATTGTTCATTGCGACTTCTCAACCTTTTAGCCATGAGCAGCAATTACAATCACCAATGCATCCAACCACTCAAAGGAGAATTAAACCTGAAAATTACCCATCATGGACTGATCGCAATTATGTCTCCATAGCCCCACAAAGTACAGGCACCCCAGTTAAACTTAGACACTTAACAAATTAAACTTCTCTCCAGGGGAAACCCAGAAAATCATATGATCCCTTTAAACGTGTGCAAGCACATGCGCACGCACACATACACACACACACACACACCACGCCATATTAAAGAACAACTGGCTTTTAAGAGTCAATGCTTCATATTTATTGCATAACACTCCTTTCACTTCTAATCAGAAAGGCAATCTTTCTTCTAATATAGTAAATATAATTTATTTTCAAATCTACCAGCAAGGATTACAGCCTGCTATTTTAGGCCTCCTATTTCACAGAGTTGTGTACTACCATAACTTTTCTGACCTTGCCAAAGGAACAGAAATGTTTGTATGTTCTTTGCCTAAATGCTAAACTTCTGAGTCATGTGTTTTATTAAGTAGCTTAAATTGTTTTAACTAGTGGCCAATAAGAAGACCTCCTCTATTTTGGAGTGTGCTGATGCATTTTAGTTCCCTTGAGAGTCTTTTTATCGTGTCAAACTTAATCAGTTTGTTTCAGTGTCCTTTACAGGTTGTGTTTCTGTGCTGTTAATAGGTTACCTATAGTGTTCACCAGACGGACCATAAAGAAAACTTCTGGTAGCATCTCCTTTAATCAGCCATCCTGAACGAAACCATTATAATATCATTTGCACGTGTCTTCCAAAGAAACTCTCAGATACCACTTTGATATACAGAATGCAAAAATACCTTGACTACATTATCATCTGTTTTCTCAAAGTGGTTCCAAAGTCACTAGCTATTTTAAAAAGCAAGTGTGGAAACCATTCTTACCAATTTTTCACAATTAACAGTAAATAAAGGTTATTTTAGAAATCATATTAGAAATATATAGGGATAGGGATCTAAGTAAAATGCACACTTGTGTACCAATATAAAATTTTCACCAAGAATAAAATATTGAGCTCCTTGTAAAGGAAAGAAAAATGACTCCTCTTGTTTTCCAGGGAACTGAGATCCTGCAACTTTGTGTATATACTTAAAGTCTGCTACTGGAGATGTTGACTGAAAGTAAGAGTGCTCTCCTCTCATTAGCAGGAAATGTCTTAAATTTATTTTAATTCTTCCAGTGATGTAAGGTCAAAATTCTGAGTTAACAAACCAGAAGATAAAAAAAGGAAAAGTATAAAGAAAAAAAAGTTACCAATGGATAAAATCTCTAATATCATTTTCTACTTAATTGAGGGAATTAGTTGAATTTTCCCAGTTGACTCAATGGTTGAATTTTCATGGACAAGGCATAGGAAATCTTTCCTCGGCTCCAAAACTACTGCACATCCAAGAGGAGGATCAGATCCCTTGCAGAAAGGTTTCTCAGACAACAGAGACAGCTAGCACTATGCTGGCTAAATATTCCATGGGTTCCTCTGTTTTTCCAGGATTTTCACACAGCTAGGGTGAGACTACAATGTATGTACAGCGTATGATGGACGTGAATAGGAAGTGATGTGTCACTTGCAGGCTGGAGCCAGGGTGAGTCTCAATTTGCCTAAACCAGAGCACACTGGATAATTCTTACACTGTTTCATTGATTTTAAGTCAAATTTTTATGCATAAACTCTTGAGTTATAAATATGATGCCATATTGACTTTCAGCCCATGCATAATTCTGTAAGACACTTCTAAAGAGAACTGAGTGAAAATCTAAATGAACTGAATGTATTGGTAAATTAATTTAAAATTGATTGTATAAAAGGTTCCCCTTTGGGAAAAAATTTTCACTCTTTGTGGGGAAGAATTTCCCCTTTTTGTAAGAAAGAATTTCACCATGAAAAAAATAGAATTCTCTACACTGTTCTAAATAAACTTTGGTTTGAAATATTTTAAATACTTCTTGCCATTAAATTACCTAATGTGAACTCGGTGGTAAATCAATAATCATGTTTCCGCTGTTTTTACACTCAATTGATAAAATGCTGACTTTTAGGAAATATTTTATATCCACTGTTTTACAAGGGGAACCTTAAATCTGGTTTCACCTTGGAAATCAGATATGATACTTTTGTTAGAAAAATATCCAAATAATGGAAGGCTATTGCAATTCAGGAATTACGAGAATCAAAGTATCTAAAATTCTATTTCATTCTCAAAACTTACCTCCAAAAATTAAATCAGGCCCTCTTGTATGTGAGAAACTTTTGGACTAATGGTGGATTTCCTTATTATTCTTGTATAAACGATGAATATTGGTCTTGCTGTAGAAACCACAACACAATGTTACAGATTTACATCTGAAAATTTTAGAAATAAAGCACACCTTCTTTTGACTGGAGGTTGAGAATTTTTTCCTTTGATATTTTAGTGAATGAAAATCCTTTAAATGTCTCTCCATGAGAGTATATTCAATATAATCTGTCATAGGTTTTTAAAATTTTTGATAGGTAGCCAATGGGGGAACACCATATTTTACTTTCAGATTTGGGAGGCACATATATACTGGAACATTGTTTAACAAATTCAAATTTCCCCCTACTATGAGTGACGTCCTTGTATTTTCTATTCCACTTCATTTCTGTCTGTTATTGATTATTCTATTCTAGTTTTCCATGATGGTTATGACCCACTGTATTAATTTTATGAGCCATCCATTGTTTCCCATCTGAAGTCTGAATCTTGGCTCTACCCTACTTCTGTGGTACAGGCTGAGTGATTTTCTGAACACACTCATGTTTCTATCAGGTGTCACCATATGTTTCAGTCCTTAAAAATGTCAAGCAGAGTCATTTTGGCCTGAAAAACAATCACTGATCAATATGTAAGCCCTTGCCTAAGATGATACATTTGTGGAAATTGCCTGAAGGATGGGAAGATTGTCCAGTTAAATGAAGAATCTCTGGTACCTACCTCTAGATTAGCCACACCAATCAAATTCAATCGTAGATTCCATCGAGGGTCCATAGCACATTTCTCAGACAGATGCTGGAAGAGACGAGCTTCCAAAAGTGTTGAATTTAAAGATGCTCTGGCTAAAGGCATCTCAAGCTTTAATGCACACAAACCTCTTGGGAATCTTGTTAAAGTGCTGATTTTGGTTCAGTAGGACAGGAATGAGGCCTGAGAATCTGGTTTTATCATGATCGTGACCCATCTCGTGGTGTCAAAATCTCTCTTAGTCACTTTCTTCATGAAACACAATATCAAATACTCACAATTTAAAGGAGAAGAGGTTTATTTGGGCTCATAGTTAGAGGAAAGAAAGTGGTCAGGGAAAAAGATACACCCTTCCAGACCACGCCCCCAGTACCCTGTCTCTTCTGATAACAGGTCAGCAATAGTGCCCCCATGGTTCAGACCACTTCCAAAATCCCACCTGTGAGTGCCTGAAGGTTTTGGGGAACAGCTGGAGAAAAATCATAACACTTAGCTTGTACCCAATGTTAGATCCTAAAATGATGAAGAGAATATGGAAGGAAAAGCCTCCCTGTACCCTCACTTGAGAACACTAGGCACTCAGTAATGCTAGCCTGAGATCCCCACTGCCCAATTACCATCATAGTAGAACACCCCTATTTTGCTAGATTTTTTAATGAAAACAGCTAAACAAAAATGGTACAACTACACATAACTTAGACCCAGGACATGAAAAATAAAAAGACTCAATAGATCTATTATCGTTACAGTGATAATTGCTTTTCTTACAGTTCTTTGCCATGATAAAAATACCTGTACAAAGAATAAAGTTTGAGATGATTTTTAAATTAAGTCCAGATTGGATATTAGACATCAAAAGCCCATACATTTTCATTTTAACAGTTAATAAAGTGTGCAGCAGTGTGAGAAAAGAACTACTTGAAAAGGATGAAGAAAGAAATTCTAGACACAGATTTCAAAGATGTCTTAAATTCTATCAACTCACATGTTTGTAAAGTGATCTTTCAAGTATGATTTTAAAAAACCCTACGAGTGGAATATATGTCAGTCATGATTCTGCTCTTTAAAAAGAAATAGTATATTGGAATGTATGCATGAAAATTGTGAGACAAAATTCTGAATGTATTCAATGTTTTCAGACTCTTACCTAATACTTGCTTATTCTAACCAAGATCAACATTAGTATGATATTATCCAAATGTGATGTCAAAGAAGAAGGAAAAACATGAACATTTTAATCTGTTTTAAATTGGAGAACAGCTAGATTGACTAGGAATGGATGATATTCCTTTGGAAGAGTAATCTGGAAACAGCATTAAAAGCTAAACACATCGGATCACCATGCAAGTGAAGGAAAACTGAAACCACCGAGCCGGCCTCTTCTGTGAATGGGCAGGGCATAGGCTGGATCTCCCTTTCCAGGAGCATGACAGGGCTGTGGCATTAGCAACCTGGGTGCCCATGAGTATAACTCTCCATTTGCATTTTTGCCAAAGAAAGATATTGATGCAGTAGTCAATGGCTTTCTAAGTATCTTTCATTGTTCGGTAAAATTCAGGTCAACAACACACACACACACTTGGACCAACATAGCCAAATAAAACAACACTTTCCATGTGAATATAAGAAATGTTTTCAAATGCTCTCTATTTCCTTGTCTGTAAGAAGAGGGTGTTGTGCTAGACCAGATCATCTCTGTGATACACTGCAGCTCTAATGATATATCAACTCTATGACCTAAGAACAGGAAGGGAGCGTGTGGGGAAAATGCATGTGGCTGTTAAACCTAGGATTTCATGAGCCCCAAGAAAGGTCATCATGGCCCTGTTTCAACATCCTCCTGGCCCTTAGACTCAGTGAATACTGCCTTGCATAATTTCATTTTGTAAATGTTTCCATACATAGCAAAAATACCTCCAAGTCTTAGCAAGCCTGATAATCAAACATCTTTCTCCACATCTTTGTTGTGATCAACAGATTCTCAATTCAAAATCATAAAAGGACCACTGCAGGTGTCTTAGGAAATATTGTATTTGACCAAGATAATTATGATCATATGGATTCCAGTAAAAATCTAGTTAAAATAGTGGAACTTTTTCTTAGAATATCATGGATCCAAACACACAAACACACTCCATTCTGGATATAATTCATTATTAGGAAGCGCATGCTTCAGAACACTCGAAGGAGAAAAACGACCATCCAGAAATCAGATATCTGGTCTTCCTTGATTTGTTAATTTCCTTCCTTCCTAAATCAAAATCAAGTGCATCAATATTACATTTTTTTTGTATCTCTCTCTTTCTCTCTCTCTCTCTGCGTTTGTGTGTGTGTGCATATAACAAGAAAAAATATGTAGAGAGGAGAAAGATGAAAGTTCACTCTGATAAGGTGACATACAGGACCCAACTGTGCCAATGCTTGAAGAAAAACATTCCAGACTGAGAGAGCCATACTTTTAAAATCTTGAGGGGCAGATGTTCTTTGTCTGCTTGAAGTCAGTGGGGCTGGCTTTCCCTAAATGGGATAGAATACGCGTAGACATCCATTTGTTGGTCCTAGGACAAGAACATTCAGCTTCTCCCCAAGACAAATCTTCTTTACTGAAAAGCTTTGACCCTTTTTACCATATTTATTTATAGTCTTCACTGCATCCATGAATATTGGTTTAGTACCATGTGGAAACAACACACTTCTACCGCACTTCACAAGATAATTTCTGTTACTTCTACCAGCAGCAAGACATGGCTTAGCTAAATGATCTTTGGTCTAGCAGTTCCTTGCTTTGTTGTCTTGCATCTGTATCTTATTTTAAAGACAAACAAATGGAACTCTCTGGTAGTTCAAATGAAATCAGATGATTTAAAACATATATGTTGTACACAGCACTAACAATTGCTGAAGATCAGGTCTGACAGCTTATGTTGACTAACACAATAAGAGGAATGCAAAGAAAATTATCCACGTTATGATACACAGTCAGATCATTTAACTTGTAAATTAGCATAAATTATTTTTGTAACTTAACCATAAGGTTTTGAGACAATCGAAATTACTTTACTCCTGAGCTGCTATTCCACTCATGTGTCTCCTAGGGCTACCATAACAAAATACCTAAGTTGAATAGTTAAAGCATCAAAAAGGTGCTGTCTCTGAATTCTGAAGACCCAAAGTCCAAAGGCAGGAAATTGTCAGTGCCATACTCACTGTGGTGAGTTTCCTTACCTTCTCTAACTTCTAGGGTCTTTCTGCAAAGTTTAATAGCCTTTCCCTTGTAACCTTATTACTCAGGTCACCTGGCTGTCATCTCCTCTTGTACTTTCACATTTGACTTTTCTCATAGAGTGTTTATCTCTGCTTCCAAATTTCCCCTTTTCATAAGAACACTGGCCATATTTAGTAGTGTCTGCCTTGTGAACATCATTGTAACTCGATTACCTCTGTAAAATTTATTTCCAAATAAGGTCGCATTATGAGATACCGAGAATCAGAATTTCAGCATGCCAAAAATTTAAGTCATAAAACATCTCAGTTCACCAAATGTACTCACAGAAGGTTAGCATTCAACACAGAGTAGGAAAGGTGTTTTGCTCAGTGCCTCATAACTACTTCGTGCTCGATAAACAAATGGTGGCTATTATATACATGAGTCTCAGTATCTAGAATCTAGAAAGGTGCTTTAATGTTATTTCCTGAATTTACAATTTATGCATTGTATCGAATAGTTATTTCTGCATAACAAACCACTACCACACTTGGTGGTCAAAAACCACTAGTATTCATTATTGCCTGCAAGTCCATAGCTAGCTAAGTAATGGCTAAGTTTAATTGTCAACTTGACTTTCTTGGTTGCTATCTAGATATTAGTAAAACACTCTTCTAGGTGTGTGTGAGTGGGTCATGATGATGTGACACTGGATGTGATACCTCGTCCCGGGCCCCTGTCTCTCTGGACCAGTTACCTTGTTTGCATCAATGGCTCAGCAGAGCCACCAAAAATATATAGTTTTGCTCCATGATCCCTTCCTGTCCTAATGATATTGTCTTGGAGCCAGTCAACAATGGACTGACTATCTTCTTTGAAAACATGAGCCAAATTAAACCTTTCCTCCTTTAAATTGTAGATGTCAAACATTTCATCCCAGTAAGGGAAAGTTAACCAGTATAGAAAATCAATACCAGAAAATGGGGTCATTGAAAAAACTATACCTGACCATGTGGTTCAGTAGCCTTTTGAAACTAGTTTGCAGAAGAAGTTTGGAAAGGTTTGGAGATCCAGGCATGAAAAGCCCTAGAATGCTGTAAGCAGAGCCTGGTGGACAGTTCTGGTCAGAGTTCAGAAGATCAAAATGCTGATAAGAACGCAAACAATAAAGGCTAGACTAATAAGGTTCAGCTGGGAATGGATATTCTACTGGGAACTGGACTACAGACCATGTGTGTTGCACTCTGGCAAGGGACTTGTCTATGTTTTACCTGTATATTAAAATTTTTGCATGAGACAATTTAAATGTGGTAGCCTAATTGATTAGGGGACCCAAACAAGTCACATGGCCAACTCAGTCTCAAGAGGTAGAATAAGAGACCCCTTCCTTGAAGAGAGGAGTTACAGTTTCATATTACAAGAGACTTAGATGCTGATAGGAGTGGAGAATCAGATTTGTTGCAATCAAACTAACACATGCATCACATACTATTACCAATCCAAACCACACCAAACAAAACAAAACAAAATAACTTCATGCTGCTAATAAATAACTTTACCTTTGATAGTTGGGTTTACAGCCTCAGTTTTTAAATCTGTGAGGACCCACCTTCTGTTCTAAATTGGCATATGTATAGTTGTAAAGTATGATAGCGGTCAAACTCAGAGACTCACTTCTTTTTACCATACAGTTGTAAGCAAACCATAGTATTTCCTACCCCTGAGGACACTTCACTGCTCCAGACAATGAAGGAATAATCACCACACATTACTGTTCCACATTCGTTTCTGCAACCTAGGCTGAATAATCCGTATCTTAACTATTTCAAGATCTCATTCTCCTGGAAAGTTAATAGTGACCCAAGGGATATGGAATGGAGTGGAAAGGGAATTGTTCTAAGCCCCACTTTGATTTCTATAAGAAGTCGTGTGCTTTCTTTAACCTCACACATTTATTGGCATCTGTACTACAAATCTTCCACTTTCTTTTTGAATTAAAAATTAAGATTCCCAGAGGGCATTATGCAATGGGAAATTGACACTTCAATAAACTCTGCTCACACATTTTACTGATTATGATAAATCTAATTATTGCATTGAAGCAAAAAGAATTATCCCTTTGATGCTCCAGGGTTATATAATTTTTTTTTCTGTTACGGTAATGCCTGCCTGATTATAATGTACTTTCTCAAAAGTAATCAATAAAACAGGGAACCATTGCGAACTAAGTTTGCCTCAGTTGCCTCACAAAAATCCTGACAGCTTTTTAACTCTCTTCAGTATGGATGTTAAATATGATAGCAACACCTTAATGAACTCCTTCCAATAAATGTTAAATTTAAAACATAATGCATGAATATTTTAAGCTAAAAGTAAAAGCAAATTATAAACTTTCTGCTACTTACAATTCTAGATTCAGGTCTTTTGTTCTTTTACTGACTTTTAGAGAACTGAAATAGTTAGGTTGTGCCTGCTGGGGACCTTACTTCCTTTGTGGCTATTGCCCTGGGATCAGTGACCTGTAAAAAGGCAGAAGTTTGGATTTAGAAGGTTAAATTTCACTCCTTATCCAGGAACTGGCTGGTGTGTGATCTCTCTGTCCCCTGACTGGTCTCTCTGCCATTACCCCTTGTCTTCAACAGGTCAGGCCCTGAGGTTGGAAAATAAGGTTGACAAGTGAGACCCACCAGAGGCAAGGAGACCCTTTGCCTCCGAGGTGTTAGAGACTTAATACACTCCACCATGTAAGGTCCCATTACTCATTAATCATTCAAACTTTTACCCACAATAGTGTTGCTATTATCTGTTTCTTAAATAAAAATACAAAAAATGAAACAAAATAAGACCCACTATTTTTAAAAGGAAGAATAAGAGCATAAACTGAGGCAAATATGAGGCAGAAAGTAGTATTCGTACTTACATGCAATGAGTTATAGTAAAAACTCCAAGCATAAATAGACTCTATTCTCTCACTTAGTGTTTATTAATTGTGAACCCTTGGAAAGGAAGCTACTTAGCTCTTTTGAAACTCAGTTTACTCATCCATAGGAAGGGGATAATAACACTTTAATATAAAATTTAAAAATTCAAAATCTTTTGTCACATTGTAAAGCAGCTGCAGCATCTTATTCACTGGAGTAGCAAAGCACTGTGAGGTCAGTTGAAGGGTACTGACAATGGGTATGAATTTACAAAGCTTAACAGCAGCAAAGAACAAGAAAGCATGCTTCGCTCCCTGCTGTCCATGCACAACAGTCTTTTTACGCTGATCGTAAATATATTTACTGATGAATTAGGTTTTACAAAGAAATTATAAAGCCATTCAATATTTAGTTTCATTTTAGAGAGATCTTAGACATAAAGGAACAGATCTTGTTCTCATTAAAAGAAAACTAAATGGCAATATAAACTTTAGTTCTCAAATATTGTTTTTACTTGCCACCCATCACCTGACATGTGAAAAGATTCTCGTTTAAAATTTTTTGTTCGTATGTTTCAGACACGTAATAAACACACTGTAATTGGGTATTGATACACATGTATACCCAGCTTGATCCTTTTCCCCTCCTCTTCCGTTCCTAGCGCTCGTATCTCATCCATCCCCAGGCCCCTTCCCATCCCCACAAAGGCCATCTTCCTGTGCCCTATGGGCTATCTTTATCTTGCTTCTTAAATTATTTATAACTTAGGTTTCTCATATGACAGAAACCATGTGATATTTTGCCTTCATCTTCTGTTTCTGACTTACTTTATGTAGTATTATGGTCTCAAGATATGTCTGTGTTCCTATGATTCAAACTGATCCTTCTTTATGGCTGAGTAGTACAGTACTCCATTGTGAAAATTTTCTTGCAAGTATTTTGGATAAATTAAAATCCAAATTCTTAATATTTTGTGTGCTTTAACAGCAATATCTATGGATTTCTATCTCTCTAGCACCTCTTTCTCTCTCCCACTTTTTTTTTTTTTTTTTTTTTTTTTTTTTTTTGCGGCACTGGGGATTGAACTCACAACGTCGCACCTGCCTGACAGGTGCGTAAGCCGCTGAGCCAAACTCCTAGCCCTGGTTTTTCGAGGCAGGGTCGCGCTGGGTAGCTCAGACCGACCTTGCGCTCGCGTTGTAGCCCAAGCCGGCCTCGAACTCACAACACTCCTCCTACCTCAGCCTCCCGAGTGCTGAGATTAAAAGCGTCTCTCCCACTTTCTATCTCTTAACATGCACCGGGGATAGAACTCACAACCTCACGCTTGCCAGGCAGGTGCTTAAGCCACTGAGCCAAACTCCCGGCCCTGGTTTTTTGAGGCAGGGTCGCACTATGTAGCTCAGGCCAGCCTTGAGCTCACGTTGTAGCCCAAGCTGTCCTCGAACTCACAATGCTCCTCCTACCTCAGCCTCCTGAGTGCTGGGATTTAAGGCGTACACCATCACACCTGGCTCTCTCTTGATATTGCTAACACGAGATCATACTGAAAATTCTTGTAATCTCCACACATTAAAAATTTTGCCACATTCACTCCTTGTCAACATACTATAAAACAAAACTATGAAGAAAGTTTTGTCTTTATAACTCACAATTCAAGAAGACTTTCTGGACATGACACAGTGTTAATAAAACATTTTGCAGTTGTCAGAACTGGATCTTGGTTTTGAATAAGAAATAAATACGTCTCTCTGACATTTATGATGAGGTGACAATCAAAATCAGTATGAAGATTTCTTTAAATTCCTTATGCTCCATTATAAATGAAATAAAGAGAAAATATCATTGGTCTCTTTTGGTATTCAAATGAAAAATAAAATACAATTTAGGATGACATTGAAAATCAAGAAGAAACTTCCTTAGTCTTTCCTGGAAATAAATTATTTTCTATGCTGTGGCTTTATCAATATATTTATCAATAAATCTTTCCCCTCAATTGCTCATCACAGATAACTATTAACACTATATTAATTGTCTATTTCCCTTCACCACAAGTTATTCTACTGCTTGGATAATTGGTCACTGTAGCAAATCCAACTGATATTTATTGCATGTCAATAAAATAAACTAATTTTTAAAATTCCCATTCCCTTTCAGCAAACCAATGAATGCTCCTATTCTTGTCACAAAGAACAAGAATCTGAAAGTGAGTCTGAAACACAAGAATCCTTCTGACCCCTCCCTAAGTCATTGTCCCTTTTGCCATAAGATGCCATTAAAATGGTCTACTCACTTATTATGAAGCACAAAACTCAGAAATAAGTATCATACTAACAAGACTAAAATATATTACAATGATTGAGTCATGGAGCCATCAGCAGTGACTAAATGGTCTCTTCTTTCTAATTCTTGTCACTTACTTCTTGGAACTAACAAAAGTAAAATGACTTAGTGAACACTTCATGGTAAAATCTGACAAAGTAATGGGCAGAGTTCCTCTGCTAAATTGCCCTGCTGTATATCATTGTCCTGGAAATTTGCTCATTTCCAAATCCAATTTATCTGTTCAAATCCAGTTGTTCTTCTTTGTGTATTCTTTTTGAAGTTCTTTGGAGGTCCAGGGCCAGAAAAAGCCAGCAGTACACAGACGAATAGGATAACTACTCTCTAAAAATCAATTGCATCTCTGACATGGTTGAAATAAATTCTTTTGGGGGAATGATATTGAAAACCATGTGTCAAACAATGCTGCTAGCAAAACGTCTCTGCTCTATGAAACCATGTAAAGAACACACACTGCTAGCATTTCCAATTCCTGATGCAACTTTGGTGCCAGGTCTCCTCCTTCCCTTCTACCATGCTGTTTCTACAGTTAGTGTTTTAGTCCTTTACAAGTAGAAAGAAATGGACACCATCACACTCCATGTGGAGGCACATTTGCATGTGTGGGACTCCTGTAAATTTAGTGACTCAAGTTGATGTGTTAGGTTAGCCCAAGGTCATTGGATACCTCCACCACCTGAGGAAATATGATTCTTCTCAAGAATAACTTTAGATGAGGAAAGAGAGTCCATGAATTCCCCATCAACTCACCCCAAGACCTTGAAGTAATTGTTTACATTTTCATTTTACTTTTTACTTTGTACCTTAAAAGCAAACTTGTTTCCTCTGGCCCATATGCTAGACTGTTCCAAAGTTTGACTGAATTTGGGAAATTACAAATGCAAGCTGTGATTACACCACCAGGTCATAGTCACTATTCCTTCTTGTCCATATTATATTATTTAATCTTATTACAAAGGGTTCACCATATTCTACCTTGTGTGAGAGTCCCATGGTACATGTCTCCAGCTGAGAGGAGCAGGCCTTTTTCAGTATGAGACAATTTCAGTTAATATTTCTATTATTCTAAGAACCCATTTATTTCCTTCAGATTAGAATGCCTTTCAACTGCTCGTTCATATTCTGATAAGCATTCAGTAGATAGCACTTCTACACCCCACTTATCTCCTCCACCATCCCATGTCCTCATTTCCCTTCGTACTCTTGTAGGATGAGTGTAGCCCTTCCTCACCTACACCCTGAAGCCCACTTCCTGACAAAAGTTCCCGCCTTATTGCAGTTCCCGCACCTCAGCTCTTTAGCTATTTAGCAGCTCCTGCTTTCTGTCTAATCCACCTTCACAGTCACAATTTCACTGAGAAGGGGGTTTCTGCCCATAATTTAAATTTTTGGTGGTCTCCTTTGAGTCCATTACTCACTAATTAGTAAAATAAGATGAGAGATAAATTCTAGATAATGAAAGGGTTGAAGTGGAGGCTCAGTTACAGACATTACCCTGGATGTCAGAGAGCAGGTGTGCATACTTCTCCCCTTTCCACAACAGAAGGAATAGATATGCAAGGAATATATATGCAGATGGGATTTCAGGTGTAAAGCCTCCTCGCAAGTTCACTGCTTCATGAGGCTATTGACACATATGCCTTCTATTAGCCCAGTTACTTGCAATAAGAGGCAATTCTTGGAGTTTACTAACTAAACACCCACCATCTTTTATATGCCTTGGCTAGGAAACTGGATTTTGAGTCACCCAAGCTGCTTGATTTTGCAGTTCGGAGGTGCTGGTTATTAAAGTGCTGCGATATCAAGCATGTGCACATGGAGAGCACATTGTTGAGTGTTTTTATAAGGAATTAGTCAATGTAATTGCAGGCTGTAAAGAGATTGTTATACAACCTCATTACATGTTGTAAACACTTCATCACATGACATCTTTCCATGTCATAAATACATCATCAGAGACCATTATGTTCCCTAATGATGATTGCTTGCATCCATTCATCATACGAAAATGAATAAATGCCATAAGGACAACATAATCTGGGTAGTTTTTCACTGCTGTGATAACTCCATCTGTGGAATTTCGTATGATATGCCGAATGTTTACATGAGCTGTTAAACAGTTTGAAGATAAGGGGAGGTCCCTTTATTCCTACAAACACTTTTGGCTAAAGGTAATAAAATTTGACCTCATCTGCATGGTTTGTAAAAGAATACTTAAAGAAGAAGAAGGAAGAGAAAAATGCAAGAAGAGGGCTAGAGGAGGAGGAAAAGAAAGAGAAACAAATAGAAAAGGGCAAACAACTTAAAATATTTAAAATAATTGCATTCTCTAGGTCTGTCTGTATTTGTGCACAACTATGTACAATTCTTTGAGACATATTTGATTTTAGGTGTGTTTTGCCATTGCTTTACAAAACACCATGGGTCTGGTCACTCTTTGTGCTCATTTCAACTTATTTCTCCAGGGTTACATATTGCATTTCTTCATTAATTAACATCTTTCACTATTTGCACTACTTCTTCCCAATTTCTAATCTCTAGATTATAAGATGGAGGAAAATGTATATAAAACAAGACTCAGATAATGGTTCCCACACTTGTTGTATGGAGCCTTGAGTTACTTTGTGCCTTCCAAGCTTCCTAGAAATAGAAGGCAGAGGGCAGAGGAAGCTTTCAAGAGAGGTTCTTGACCCAGGTCTCTCACTTATTAGTGGATGTAAATTTAGACATTTGATGTTATCACCAAGTGAAGTTATACATAGTCATTGAGTCTGTGTGCATCCTCCTAGATGTGTGCTATGTTAATTTGTTAAACAGAAATATTTAAAATGTTCCATCATTTTTATGACCCTTAGGTACATTTCTTTATTTTTAAATATGCGAGGGATCTCAAAACATAGGAATTACTTGCCCATTTTTTGATCTCTGGGGATTTTTTTTTATCATTACCCAGTAATACATTGGTAAAATCCAAGCAAGACTAGGAGAGTATCCCCAGGGGTGTGAACTTCCTCTGCCAATTAGACCATTATCCAACATCAACTTCCAAGACAAGAACACCCAGTAATTTCATTTGGTCTCTTCACTTACTCCTCGCAACAGTCATATGGAACAATTATCATTACCACCCCATTTTAACATGAGGAAGGAGAGGCTTAGGGAGGTTAAATAAAGTCAAAGTCACATGTGGCTAAGTGGCAGAAAGTCATTCCCACCCAGTGAGCGAGAGCTTCAGTGTTTAGTGCCCATTTTTGTAAATGTCAGTGCCAATCACTGCCCTTTCACCCTGGAACATATTTGACATGTCCAAGAATTAAACAATCCAGAGGAATAGCCATTTCCTTTTAGTTGTTCATGCACTTTTGTTTTAGTCCTCCCAACTGGAGTTGGCATAATGCAACAAAATAAAACTAAATTTAAACTCAATTTTCAAAAATTCATGGGCACACACACACCTGAAATGCAACTACCTGAGTGCGTAGACATAGGTAACATAGTAAAATTATTTATTCAAGGAAATTCATTTAGCTATAGCATGGAAACTTCTAACAATAAAGAAGCATTGGTCAGACATAAAGAATTCCTATAGTTGAACAATAACAACAAAATTGCCCAATTCGAAAACGGGCAAATGACCTAAATATTCATTTTTCCACTTACAATATTTAAATGATTAATAAACAGATGAAAAGATGCTTAACATCAGTAATTATTAGGTGTATGCAAATCAAAACCACGATGAAATACTCCCCAAACCCATTAGAAAAGCAAAACCAGCCAACCATGGGGGCACATGCCTGTAATCCCAGTACTCTGGGAGGCTGAGTCAGGAGGATAGTAAATTCAAGCCCACTCTGTGCAACTAATGACTTAAAAGACCCTGTCTTAAAATAAAAAATTTAAAGAAGGTCTGGGGGTGCAGCTTATATGTCCTGCATTGAATCCCTAGTAACACACACACAAACATGCACGCACACACACACACACACACACACACACAGAAACAGAAAGCAACAAGTGTTAGCTTGAGTGTAGAAAATCTGCAGTTCTCTTGAGCTGCTTGTTGGAATCTGAAATGATGCAGGCCCTGGAGTGCCTCAAAAAGTTAAATGTAAACTTTCCATAAGACACAGCAATTCCACTCTGGATTTCTACGCCAAAAAAGTGAAAAGAGACATTCAAACAGGCATCCGCATGTCAATTTTCACAGCTATATTACACACCACCATAGTCAAAAACTAAAAATACTACAACTTCCCATCAACAAATAAATGGATTTTTAAAAAGACATGAATTTTCAATAGGATATTACTGAACCACAAAAAGGAAAGAATTCAGACAGATGCTACAACCTCAATAAACCTGGAAAACATAATGATTATGATATAAGCCAGATATAAAAGGGCAAATATTGCATGACTGTACTGAAATTTTATGGAGAACTTAAAATAGTCAAATTCATAACTGTAAAAATTCTAATAGTGGTTACCAGGGGCTGAAGAAAAATAAACAGGAATTTTCGCTCAGTGGATACAGAGTTTATGTTTGGAAATGATGAAAAAGTTCTGGAAATAGATCGCAGTGATAGTTGTCTAACATTGTCAATACACTTTAATGCCACTAACTTACATATTTAGAAATGGATAAAATGGTAAGATTCATCACAATACAAACTAATAAATAAATCAGTGGTAGATGCTCTTAAAAGTTCCTTTTGAAATGGTAAAGATAGCATTCTCCCCTCCACAATCTCATTCTTTGAATACTGGCCATAAGAGAGGCTAGAACATTTCCAGTTCACATACTCTGAATGAAGAAATTTTGATCTATTTCACATATCTACTTGCTTGTTCTCTCTATAGTTAAATTATAATGTTACCATGAAGAAGGAAAATTATACCCTAAGAATAGCTTCGTTCAGTATGCATTGTCTATGACACATATATAGTTGTGCTTTTCCTTCATTGTACGCTAAGGTGGGGGTTTAGAAATGAATTGCATTGAAATGTAGTAGCTTTTCTTATTTCCCATGCCTCTTTAAATTTGAAGAGGTAGAGCCCACTGACTGATAGCTCTACACTTCCTAGTGATGACAGACGAAAATAAAGTTTGACTCAGCCTAACAGGAAAAACCTGAGTCATTGAATTCAAATCTCCAACTCTCTGAACAAGGTGTCTGGGGCAAACCCTTGATCTGTTGATTCCTGGAAGAGAAGAATAGGCAGTGAATAATCTCACTCATCCACCTAGCAACAAAAGAAAAGATGAATGAATCCATCATTATGATGATAGTTTGAAAATAAGGATACTGATATTTAAGAAGTAAATTTTTAGCCAATGTCCATTGGGATTCACAAGATCAGAAGCTCATTTGTAGGTTTCTTAGTTTGTGCTGATCTAAATCCCCAAATAACTGTGTATCTCCACTATTTGGGCCTGTATAACGTAGACAAATATAAGGGGAAATAATTCACTATAAATGGTCCAGGAAGAGTTTTATATGTCAATGCCTTTTCGTCTCCAAATAAAGAGAACCGTAAATATTCATTCTGAAGACTTCTTTCACAAAATGAGGAGGAAAGTGGGGAGGGGCCAATGCCAGGCTATGCTGGGTGCATCCATAACTTGAGAGCACTCCTTTAGGGAAGCCTTCTCTGTGTTATCCCCGGTGCGCTTTGCACTCCAGGAAATGGACAGATGCAATAAACCAGCACGGGACAGGATCCAAACGTATCCTTCACACCCACTTACACCTTCTATCCGGGTTCTGCTTGTACTATGCCTTTTCTTGATCCATCAATTATCTGATCCATCGATTACCTGCTTTGCAAAGAATAAACTCCTTTCATAAAACCACCTCCCCTTCTCAAAAGAAAAATTCTCCTCAAAGCACTGGGAAGTTGGACCCAAGTATGTCAAAGCATGTGACAGCGAGTATTATGAAGACGACAGTAAGAGCAGAGGTTTGCAAGACTCTGCGCTTATGTTGCATGCTCTACTTTACTTTCCACCAAACTAGAGGACAAGGCGGCTAAAGTGCGCCTCCCTACCCCACCCCCTCAGCCCTCTTCCTCCCTCCCCACTCTAGGTAAAAGGGATGGAGGTGCGAGCCGTGGTCTGAATGTTTCAGAAGGTTCAGGCATGGGCAGAGGTACTCTTTTGGGGGTGGGGTAGGGGTTAAGAGGGAACCGTTTACGTTTAATGAGTTCAAACTTCTTCCACAAATTAAGTGAAATATTTTAAAAGGAAACAATATTACTTAAGTTTTATTTGTTTCAGCTACTTGGTTACAACTCCACACGGACACAATTAATGGAGGAAATAGAGTATTTTATAAGACCAGAACTCTCAGTCGATCTCTGACCAAGAGAAATTCTTTGCCTTAATCACTATGCATTCCTTTTGGATTGCTCGTATATTGCCACAATAATTATCCTCAGCTTCAGAAAAGGTTTTGTCTAGTCACTCCCAAAAAAGTTATAGTGGTTGTTCCTGGGAGTAGATTAAAAAGGAATTTTGTTCTCTTTTCCAGTATTTGTGTGTCTGAGCAATCCTCAAAAATGCATTATTTTGTTTGTGTGTACAAACCCACAGGGCACACAGGACACAAAGATTTATGTAAATCTAAAAACCGATGGGCAGTTGAGATGCCCTGGAAACTCTTTTCCCGGGAAATGAATTTCTTTGTTCAGCCCAAAATCTGTGCTACTAATTTTAATTAATGGTGCAAACAGTGAAAGGTCATAGAAACTAGATGTTTTTGAAAGGACAGAAAACAAAAGTAGCAAACAAAATTCTTTGTTTGCCTCAATTTTGTTCTGTTTTTATTCTCCTAGAGATCAAACCCAAGGCCTCACAGGTGCCATTCAAGCGCCCTAGCACTGAGCTACATCCCCCATCCTCATCTGCCCAAATTTTAAGAGGTAGAAATTAACCTTAGCAACTGCAGGGCAGGGGGATGGGGGAGGAATAGCCAAAGTTTATGGGAGCCGAGTGCTGGAGACTTCAAATCTTAATGATTTCATGTTGCTCTCTCCCAATCAGAGGAGATACTCAAAGTTTCAAAACTAATTTTATAAAAACTTTCATAGATCTAATCTTCGAACACAAATTGTTTGATTATTTCCCCTTCTTAAATCTATGTCATTTATTTTCTTTCTTTTATACCCAAAGAAAACCAGAGAGTTCTCAGGTGAGGGCAGGCTGGAGGTAAACACACCAGCAATCCCAAGAGACTGAGGTTAGCAAGGGTGTCAGCTTAAATCCTACTCTCAGCTGTAATTCCATGCTAGTGTTCTGTTGGACCACAGTGAAAGAGAATCAGTCCAAGTTCATCAGCTGGTAGGGGGACTGTGTGAACATTCCTAATCTCTGAACAGCATGGCAAAACAAATAATCACTTGACTCGCTTTGTTTCTCCTCTTTCATTCCCTGTACACCTATAAATATAGTTTATTGTATACATAGCTTTTAGGGTCAAGCATTAATGGTGAGAACCATTAAGAGGGCAAAGGTCAGTGGCTCCTGACTGCAGTGACCCTTAAATCTCGTCTCGCGTGGTGGAAATAGAATGAAAATGTGATGAACTTGCAAAGTGTGACACTTTAGTCATGCAATTTGGCAGCGACAGAATGAATAAAATGAAAAAAAAAAACTTTAAACAATAAAAACTAACTGTGATCTAATTACAGCTGGGGAGTTAAAGGTGAACTTTCACAGCCCACTGCCATGCATAAAGGTCAAATTCTGACATCTTTAACGTGTCGCATGGTTTCTGGGCTCTAGCAACCTTTCAGAATTTTTTCCAACACTGGTCTTTATTTTTAGTTAGTTTTCTGTCCAGTTTAATAAGAAAGATGACAAGACAGCGTTTTGGAAAATATAGAAGCCAATTTCATCAGTGTATTTGAACTTGATCTTTCAAAATAAATGTTTCAAATCAGCCCATTTGCACCAATTTTTTTTATTCTTTTCAATTTGAAAGTTTAGTATTCTAGTCTTTTCTCTTGTTCTCCTTTCCTCCACCTGTTTTTATTTAAATACATCAGTTATTTCCTTTATGATTCCAAGATCCTTTCAGTTCATATATTTTTTAAAAACCAAATGTATAGGTTTCTGATTTTATATTGTTATTTTGCTTCAGTAATTCTTGCCATAAATTTTTAAGACTTTCTCTAAGAAACCAATTTCTGAGGGTCTGGTTAATTTAAGACTGGCTTACCACTTTTTATGGTGAGATAATTTTAGCTATTTTAACAATTTGCAAAAATAGTACAGATAGTTCTTATACAGCCTTCACACAGCTTCCTCAAATCTGAACAATTTATGTTATATATTATGGTAGAACTGTCAAAATAAGGAAATCAATATTTTTAATACTATTAACTAATCTAGAATTTATTCAAATTTCACCATTTTTGACTCAAGTTCTTTTTTGGCACAGAATCCAATCCAGGATCCCACACTGCATTTAGATTTCACAACTCCTTAATCATTTCTGGCATGTGACAATTGCTCTTTCTTTCGTTTTCTGCTGTGATTTTGACATTTTTATAATCAGCTGCTTTGAAGAATGTCTCTCAGTTGGTCTTACTTGATATTTTTCTCTTGGCCAGGTGTTGTATATTTGGGGGCAAGAATAACGCAGAAATGATGTCTGGGAAGTACATGAGGTCCGCATATCGTGTAATGCTCAAGATATACCTTGATCATTGTTTTGCTATGGTGTTTGCCAGATGCCCCCACTGTAAAGCTACTACCTGTACATTTGTACTTAAAAAACATCTTGTGAGGCAACTTTGACATCATAACTTTGCCCACTCATTTTAGCACCAATGATTGTTACAGTGATTGCTGAGTAGTGATTTATATTTCTCTCATTTGCTGCATACGTATACACACAAACACACACTATATTAACTTACATGTATGCACTCATGCATATTTATTACTGTGGTTATCCGTCTTCCTGTGTGTGTGTATGCATGTGTGTGTATGTGTACACATTAATGAATGCATACTGGTAGCTGTGATTTCAATTCATTGCCATTTATTCTAGAATTCTCTTCTTCCTTTCCTGTAACTTTCTCCGACAGTAAAAATCTGACTTAGTATTTACAATATTTTTACTTATTTGTCCAATTGCAGTAAAAACAGACAGTAGTTCCTGAGCTGCTAACCCATACAGAAGTCAGAAATAAATTGTTTAGGGAACAATATTTGTGAATAGTTCTTCTTGTCTTTTGCCCCATGTATACAGAGAAAATATTATCTTTCTAAATTTACTTGATTTATTTTTCTTCATAATGTCTGCATGATTATATTACTCTATTGTAATGCAGTTAGGTTCATTCATTACTATTTGTAATCCAATAAACATAACTACACGCACGCATCTGATGATTTCAACTATTAATTTATTTTTGGTTGTGTAAGCATCATAACAATTCAGAGATGGAGATATACAAAAAGATAAACTCATTAAAGTGTCATTAGCTCATCATCCTTACTGTCTATTCTGTCCAAATCTCTCTCTCACACACCCACACATACGAACACATTGCTCATAGTTAACTGACTTCTTGTTTTTTAGTTTACCCTTCCAGCACCACTCTCTCTTTTCACATATCTGAATGGATAAACATGAACTTTCTAGTATCTTCTCCTTTCCTGCATTAAGGGTAGCACACGATGTGTGTCTAATGCCTTGCCATATTCATTTAATAGTGTTATGGATATCACCCTGTATCAGTTTTTAGCAGTTGTCCTTTTTCTTTTTCTTTTCTTTCTTTTCTTTTTTTTTCCTTCAGTTCTGGGGGTGGAAGCCAGGGCTTTCACAGGGAGCTGCACTGCCTGCCAGCCCTTTTCAAAATGTTTTATTTTGAGACAAGGTTTCACTAAGTCACTTGATTGGTAGATTGCCCAGCCAGGAATAACTGTTGGTGATGAAGTTTGTATTGCTGGGGTGTATCTTGAGAGAAGACTTCTTTCTGTTGGAAGAATTTCTGGGTCCAGAGATGAAGGCATACATAGTTTTCTTAAATATCACCAAGTTTTCTTCTAGCTTCCATTCCTACTAACAATGTAATAGAGTTCTTACTTCCCTATAGTCTTACCAACAGAATGTGTTTTATTTCTACATTTTCATCAAACCAAAGGTAAGAAATTGCATTATTTCACTTGTGCTTTTGTAATTATAAGTTAATGTAAATATTTTTCATGTTTAAGAAATACTTTTATACTCATTTTTTGTGAATTGATATTTCCCATTTTTCTATCAGGTCTGAAACCACTTGAAACAGAATTCATGAATCTTATTTAACTGTGATGTTGGCATTATTGGTGATATTCATTACAAGTATTTTCTTCCAGATATTTGCTTGTATTTGACTCATTTTTATATACATTTTATGTAGCTGTTTGTCAGTCTTTTTTAAATTCCAGGCTATAAAGGCTTTCCATAAAAAGAAGTTAAGAGGAAATCTAACCGTGTTTTCTTAGTGCCTATGTGATTTCATTATTTTGTGTTTTGGTATGTAACCCACTTGGGTTTACTTTTGCATATGGTGTGAAGTGTGATTATTACCTTTTCCAGGTAGCTGACCAAGCTGTTCTTGGACCATATATTAAACAGCATGCAATGACAACCATCAAGCACTATAGTCAGAATGACACTCATTAGTACCAACACTCTGAGGCCTAGAAAAGTCAAATGTTTTCCCCAAGTCCACCTGGCTGTTAGAAACAGATAGGGGGTTAAAATCTACCTTTCACAATTCTACGTTCAACATTTTTTATACTCACCTATTTACTACTGTCTACTAGTTCTTCAAATGCCAGATTTTAACATCAAGGGTCTAAGGATTATCAAACATTAAATATTGTGACCATCAGCCAACAGTGATTGAAGAAGGGCAAGACTGCCACGTCCATGGAGATCATCTGGGGATCTTGTAAAACACAGGTTCTGATTCTGGAGGGCTGGGGAAGGCTCTAAGCGTCTGCATTTCAAAGAAGCTTCTGAGGTGGAGGATGATATTGATGCACAGCTCTGGAAACACTTCGATTAGCAAAGAGAGATGATACGTCAGAGAGGTCTACAGACCAAATGACCAGGTACATTTTACTAGTCATTATCCCTCAAAATGGGAGTGGTGTTTGGGATGAGAAGAGAGAATGAGAAATAAATAGAGCAAGGCACTTAGGGAAGACAGAAGTAAACTCTGAAACTTACGAGTTTCATGTCTAAGGTAATAGTTGTACAGCTGAAAAGAAGGGTCAATTTGCTATCACCCTCCAAAACTAATTGCTAATCACTTAGTATGATAATACTAAGTGATTATAGGGGCACTGATTATAAATCTAGTTCTGCATGAGCATTTCAGTAAGAAACGCAGCTTGATGCCAGAGTTTTCATACAAAGAGGACATTCCCACACCCCTGCTCCTTTCTAAGGCCATCTCTGCTATACCTCAAGACCCCTGCCTTCCCATATACCCAGGGGTGTGCACACAGTGAGAGGATTACTGGAGGGTACGCTTCCAGTTAGCTTCAACCCTGTTGCTCAGATGCCTCAGGTGTGAGCATAAGATAGAGATCACTCAGCCTTGGAGGCAGATGGTTCATCACCAAAAGCTGTAAAGATAAATCCCAGAAGAATCAGAGGTGGCTTAAGACTGACTGATTATCTTTCCCCTTAGCTAACCAGCTTATCTTGGTCCATTGAGGAATTTATCTTCATTTTGTCTCTTGCCTTTAATGTGTTTGAATAGGAAATGAACTGCCGGAATTTCGTGAGGCTGAGTGTTTAACCTGAATGGAACCCCATGGACTAATGGCAAATACTGAAATGCTCACTGATGGTGACTGGAAATGGGGAGTCTTTGAGTGCTGCCCTTGTAGCTAAAGACAGAAGTGTTATTTATACCAAATCGACAGGTTCATTTCATGTGGTAAGTTATCCACTTGAATTATACATGACTTTTAAATAAAACAAAAAAAAAAGTCAACACATTTTCTTTAAGAAAATCATGTTACATGTTCAAAAAGAAACCCTAGTGACCTTTGCCTTCATTTATTAATGTACTGCTTTCCTGGGAATTTGAGTTGGGAGGGAAGTTCTTTCAGTGATAGCTATGAGCACACCATATTCTTGCAGACTCACACCACTGGCAAAAGGAAAAGGGTATTTTGGGCAAAGGGCAGAGCTATCAACTGTGTTTTTGCATTAAAACAAACGAACATGTTGCAAAAGTAGCTTATCTCCATTCATCCCAAAAGTGTGAAGTTTTTTGACAGTTGTCTTTGAGGTCGTCACCTCAATGCAAAGCAATGAGCATTTGTATGTTTTGCAGCATAACTACAGATAACAGAATAAGAAAGTTGTGTATTGAAGATTCTCATGGGAAGGGCAAAGGAGACTGAGAAGAACAATTGCTCTGCAGGTAGAAGACAGAGAAGTCAAGGTGCTGATGTGTTATTCAATTTTCTCCCCAGAGAAAAATTAACAGCATGGACCAATTAAGGACGGATAACTGGAAAGCAAAATAATCTTGTAAAAAAAAAAGTCATATGTGACGCACACTATAAGACACAGGCAACTGGCAATGCTGGGAAGAGCCAGTCCAGTAATAGCAACTGTCTGATTCACAGTCCTGGATTTCCAGAGGATTGTCTTCTTTGATTCAAGTGAGAAAAAAAAAAAAAAAAAAAAAGAGCAAAGTGGAGGAAACTGCTCTCATATCAGAGGGAAGGGTGTGTTCTTTCATCTGATAACTAAAGATGACCAACTTAGACAGTTTTTAAGTACCTATAAAAATTAACCACCACCTCCTTTCCTCTCTATGGCCCTGGGACAAAGGAGATTTAATGACCTCCCAAGCACATTATACAAGGCAGAGAGAAAGACACGTCATTCTTACTGTCCCCTACAAGGGACCTTCTTTCTCTCCCAGTGATTCTTTCTCTGCATCCTTGCTCTAAGAGTTGGCACCTGTTGTTAAACACATCTAGTTGCCAAAGTCTGGTGGTCAGTCTCAAAGAACAAGATCCTTGTTTAAATTCAAACCACTGTCGTTTTTAATGAGATCAAAGTTCTAGCTCATATATTTACAGAATTACAAAGTTGGGCTAACTCTCACTGGATCAATAAGGACACTGGGATCAATCACAACCTAATGATTTGCTTAAAATCCTAGAACACCAATAATAATAATAATAATAATAATAATAATAATAATAATGGTGCATATTTGTACACGTTAACCATCTGTCTGGTACCATCATAAGCACTTCTATGAAGATGGCTTCATTCCTCATGATATTCACTGATATACTGATAGGTACTACTATTATACTCATTTTACAGGTGAAAAGACACAACACAGAGAACTTAACAACCTAAGGTCGTCCATCCTGGGAAAAATGGAGCTGGGAAAGGAACTCAAATACCCTGAACCGATCAGAACCTTGATTCTAATTTGGAGTGTAATAGCAAAGGTGGCCTTGTCCTAAGTTTCCCTGCCTCTGTTTGAAAAGTCTTGTATTCCACATGTCACCTCTCAGATCACTTGCTCAAATCAGAGTGTTCTTTTAGAAGCCTGAGAGAGCTGAGATGTCATTAACCTCCCTAGTACTTCTCTCAAATGTCCTTATAGGTACCCATAAGTATTATTTTATTTCTGGCTCACAAACTTCCAGCAGGATAGGACAACACATCACTGAGGTCGTTAAATCTTTATAATAACAATATCATGCTAATGGAAATTATTAGTCTATTCCATGTCCCCCAAAAACCATCTGGTAGGTTTACCTGGCTATTGCTTTGAGATGTTATAGTGGTTCTTAAAGCATAAAGAATATAGGGATTCATAACTTTCTCTGAGCAATGGAGTTTTCCATGTGGTAACAAGCTGGCGTGACTGGACTATTGGATTTAGACATAAACAGGATACTGGAAAGGGTTGGGGAGAGTACATGGCAGCTCTCAGATTAGAATTCAGGTGGTAGGACAGAGCGGGTAGGTATTTCCAAGCCTAAGCTTTCTACGGAGAGAACTGGTTGCCAATATTTTGATTGCATTATGAATTTCTTCTTAAAATGGTTTGTTCCTTAATACCAAATAATAAAACGTAGGCATTAGAGACAATTTAAGTAATTTAGAATAATTAGAGTCTTAAGTAGCCAGCACATGTTCAGAGTAGAACAATCCCTCCCCAAACAACAGTGATGTCAGAGGTTTGGGGCTTGGGTCTGTTTTCTCTCTCTCCTCCCAGTGGCTCCAACGGGTGGCGGGTGGCGGAGTTTCCCTTCCAGGAACCCAGTTACCCAGTAACTCCTGAAAGGGTTGGATAAACGTTGGCTGCCACGCACATTCAACCTTGAAAGCACAACAATCTGGGATTTTAATTCAAACAAATGTGAAAATGGATTAAAAATAGGATCCAGCTGCATTTCTAATAGCAAAAAGAAAAAAAAAAGAGTCGGGACTCAAATGTAAGAAAAAAGAAAAACGAAAGCACCTTGCCTCCCTTTTCATGGCCTTCTCTCATGCTGCAATCATTGCCTTGTTGAAAGAGGCCTCAAGAAGGTCGAAAGTGTTTTAATTATATTTAATTAAATTGTCATTTGTTACTTGGCTTCCTTAAAATTCTACCTAATTAAACCAGACTCCATTTTCAGATCTCCACAGTTACCTCCAGCTCAGCATTTAATAAAGGGAAAAAAGAAATGGTTAGCAGAGGCTGTCTTCCCGGAGACTTCCCACCTTGCTGCCAATGACTGTAGCTTATGTATTACTAGCAGAGATGTCGGCCAGCGTAACCCAAGGCATCTGCGGGGGTGTTGACAAAGGCAAATCCCACCCTGACCCGCAGTACTCTTTCTCGTTCTCATGGCAACTTTCACAGAAGTCAGTATTTGAATATAGGAAAAGTGAGAGTAAGTCATTTCCAATCATCAGTACAACACCAAATAGCATAATATTACCTACAACCTGGATCTCGAGAAATCCAACCCTCTTAGTTCAAACTTCACTTCATCGCTATAACATCAAGGTCACTACTTCTTGAGTGTCTACCTCTGCTGAATGATTTAATTCAACTTGATCATGTGCCCTTAGGGGGCTAGTGTGTGTGATCCCACAAATGATGCTTTGCGCAACCATTGGGGGTGCCTTTCATGGATGATCATTGGCTTGTATTTTCACTTTGATGGTTTCCCGGCAGATGGCAATAAAGTGTCTTGAGGAAAGGGCTTTGATTTCTAATCATGCATTTGGCCTGGAACAGTGTTTCCCCACACGACTTCTCAGTGGGCTAACTTTTAAGAAAAGAGCAGTTGAAAAGATTTTTCATTCCTGTCTAAAGAAGGCAGTCTATTTTATTTTTGACAAATGAAAATACTGTTAATAAATTCCATTTTATAATCATAAGAGGTGACAAGTCTTCTTCACACTAATATCATTCCTACATTTATTTTTTACATCACCCAGAATTAATTAATTTTGAAGTAATCCATATCACGTGCAGAGTGCCCAGTGAATGAAATATCCCCATTTTTGTATCTTTGGTGTCCTTTAAAACTTTCTGTGTCTCCAATATTTGCTCACGAGAATCAGTAATGAAGGTCAGATACCTAATTTGCAGACAATAACAAATGCTTCCTGAATATTTCTGCAAATAGTCTTTGTTTGCTCCCTTCCAAGTATTGTTTGTTTCACCTGCAAACATTTCCAGCCGAAAATGTTTATCTCATTCATTGTGGTGATGTGGTTATTTGTTTAAGGGGAGGCTTAGGGAGATAGCAAATAATTTTGCAAACATGGCCACAGGTCACTCGTGATTCCAAAATCTATTGCTGACGCTCCTTTCCTTAAAGTGTTTCAGTTTTAGCAAATATTTTTGTGAGGTCTCTAGGATGTATTTTTCTGTCTGTACACAGTCAGAAGTGTTCACCAGTTCTACAAAAACAGTGCTTGTGACTTACAGAAGCACCGGCCTCTGGAAATTGTTGAAAGAAAATTACCCAAGCCACAGGTGTGGTCTTGAGAACTTGCAGCCACCAAAGTCTCCCAGATACTGTACTCAGAGAAACACTCGCTTCTTTGTCGATTGGAAATAAACCAGGAGGAACAAAAATGAGGACAAAAACAAGAAAAGCAGGACAAAAGACATCGGTAGACAAGTGTCACATACGTTATGTATGGCACTGGTATGTTAAAGAAAAATTAAGAGATAGCAATATCGTCATGTCAGTCAACCAAAGGTCATTCCCTCCAATTACATTCCTTATTAAATTTAATCCACTAAAACTTCTTCTAAGAAAGAAGATTCAGTGAAGATGAAAACGATGAACTAGAAGAGGACCAAAAGTGAGAAAGAGAAAACACGGAAGGAAAGGAGGCAGGGAAGTTGAAGTTAATATTCCATAAAAGTTCTAGAGAATCCTGTGCACCAAAACCTTAAAAAGTACAAACTCTGACCCATTAACGTAACTTCAGCTAATTCATTCTAAAGAAATAAGAGCTAAATAGACAATATTTATATAATATATGCATAATAATATTTGCTGTAGCATTGCTTGTAATTGTTATTAACTAAAAATACCATGGACGTCTGTTTAGAGGGGATTTGTTAACTAAATGCCATTCTAAACCCCATGCCCACTACTTCTCCCTTATCCTAGCTATTTTTTGAACATTTTGTCCACTTACCTGACCTATTTTAGAGCCTTCACAAACCCACATTCCTCTTCCTTGAATACTCAGCCCCATCAGATTGTACAACTAAAGCCCCTCATTCTTCAAGTCTCAGTTTTGTATCACTATGTCTTTTCCTGCTTATTATCCAACTAACACACTGCTCACTAACTTTATAATATTTGTGCCTGTTTTAAATGCATATTTGTGATTTTTCTTCAGCACTTATTGCCAGATTCCTCCAAATAACTAAAACCTACACCATGGTCAGGGGCGTGTCCAGTGTTGAGGTACCTCCTAATCGTACTCTTGCCTGTTTTGTGAAGGAGCTCAGAAATGTTTGTTGAAACAACAAATCAATAAAACAAGACTATTAAACATGATGTCACTGTTCCATGACCTATAGAACCATAAAAAAGGCTTTAATATGCTATTATAAGAGATTTTTCGAAGACTAGAGAAATTGTAAATGAGAAAAATCATATCAAAAACCAATATTTATAACATTGGCAAATTTAAATTTTATAAGTTCCTTTGTGTACCTTTCTCAATTTGTCCTCTCTGGGTGTGAGTGGGGAGGGGGAGGGATTAGCAAAAACACTAGAAGAAGCATCGACGAGGAAAAAAATCTGTCATGGTCCTGTAGTTTTGGGAAAGATTTAATAGACAACTTTACTTTTCATTTTTTTTTTCCTGTTATTTTCATGTCTCTGTCATTTTCCCTTTCCTTTCCCCAGATGTCCTTTCATTTCTTTTGGTTTGAGTCAAGTATTGTTTAGCTCCATGGGGATATCCAGGCTTGTCCCTAAATCACTCCCTGCACATGAATCTGAAAAAGGCACAATCTAACGTCTTAATCATCACTGCACAATCATTCCTGAAATTCACTGAGTCAGTAACTTCCACTTAGCACTAAGAACTGTTCCAATGCCCCAACCAATCCTCTGTCTCCAGCTTTTACATTAACCCTTACCTTAGGCCCAACATGTGAGCATTAAAAAAAAAAATTAAAACAAAAAAACAGAACTCAGAAGGCTGCACAACCCCACCCACTGCAGAAACAGGAAAACATAGGCGAGGAAGACAGTGCAGAGAAGATACCACGTGGCGTGAGGACTTGCGCTGGGCTCCTTTGTGTCTATTTCCAGTGTAGGTTCTGAGAATAGCGCTTGAGCCGCCTTCTCCACTCAGCCCTTCCATTATCACAAGCTGATAAACACATCAGTTTTCTTTCTATTGCAGCTTAATTTTCTCAGCTCCTATACCAGTTTCTTCAGGTCCTTGGTTCTTCTCTGTTAAACTCTACATTTCTTTATTGGTGGTTTGTGCATTCCTTCCATCCAACAAAGACACTGTATACTAGAATTTGTCTTACAAACAGCTACTACGAATCTTCCAGCTTAGATGATTCTTGGCCTTTGCCTTGATTAAAGATTTTGTGATAACAACAAACTGATATAACTCTTGCTGTCACAGGAAAAGGAAGCATTTACAATCCCCCAAAACTCCAGCGCAAAAATTTTATCTCTACCTGGCTGTCTGGATCTCTCCTTTTCATTGTAAGCTCAGTCATCTCCACCTACTCTTGAAAAAGGTTTTTTAATTATTTTTATTGTACCACCCCAGAACTTTGACTTAAACATGTGCGCCTTTGGGTTGCTATGACCCAACACTTACCTTAAATCTAATTCACCTGTCACATCTGTCTTAATTTAGGTTTCCTTAATAGTAGTGGAATAAGAATGTGAGTGTGAGTGTTTTATTTGAAAAGTGATTCCAGGAAATACTGACACAGATCTGAGGAAGTAAGATACAGAAGAGATGATAATAAAATGTATATGTATTATCAATCCAGTTGTTATTGGTGGAGAGTGAGTAATTAGAACTTAATCTTTCTGAGAAAGTATAGAAATCAGTGTAGAGAATATGCCTCAGTTAATCTAGCTAAGGGCCATAGGAGGTGGGATATTTTTATGCCAACTTCAGTAAGTCATTGGTTAAGAGCTCTTTCAGGGAACATTCGTTGCCTGGCACTTCTAGACCACCACAATCCTTAACAAAGATGTCCTTGACTATCAGAGAAAATGCTCAAGCTTTGAGAAATATATCCGTGGCATTTTACAATGCTGTGGTCCCATGGAGCTGGAAATAACCTAACAGTGTCTAACACTCACTGCCTATAGTTTCAGGGGAATCTTCATTCAACCCTGAAAATGAGAATATGACTCATATTGATTCTTGGGTATTGGTCGAACAAAGTTATCACTGAGTATTGGCCATCGGGTATAAAAATGTCCACGGAGGTTCACTCTTGGTTGTCAGTTTGGGGCATCTCCGAAGGTGATGAAACCTTGGAAAACTTGCAAATATATCTAAAACGCCAACATCCTCTGCTGCCATAACCAGTCTGTGCCATTACTTTGTCTCTGTGGTTGCCAGGTTACCAGTGCACACATCCATTCTTGCCTCCAGAAACAAGGCAACTCTCTCATGAAATGATCTGCCGATGATGTACTGCCAGCCTCTGTAATTACCCACGGGCATAGCTGCATACGCTTGTGAAGCTCTCATAGCCTAAGTTCCCTTGGGCCGGATTCTGCTTTCACTACTGCTTGCTGGAAAGATCATCTTAAAACAAAACAGCACCTTCACATAAAGAATCCCATAAAAGAAAGAATAATAACGATTTGACCTCTGGCTTCAAGCCAAATCCAGAGTCCATTCCTGTCCAGTGTGGATGTGCAGTTCCCTGTCCCCCATAGATCTCACAGTGCCTGAGGAAAATTTCACCCATTCAGTAGTGCTTTGCACATCTGGTGGAAAAAAGATTGGAAGCCCCACTCCTGCGGAAGATTGGACGAATGAAGTGGAGGCAGTTTCCACATTTCATCTCTGGAATGGGGACAAAAACAACCAGGTCTGGCTATCAAGGGAGTATTCACAGCAGCGTCACATTACACAGACACCTCACTGGCAAACCCATCGTGACATAAGGAAAACTCACGTTAAAGATGTCTTAAGTTTGTTTTGAAATAAAGGAATTTCCTTAGGGATACCTTGTCGTTAGGGAACGTAGAACAACTTTTCTCTTGACCCTAGGTTTTCCATGCTAAGATTTCCTGTTAACAGAATTATCTTGATAATATTGAGGCTTCCCAGGAAAATTACTTAATTTTGTCAATTCCCAAAGGTTCAAATCATTTCACAGTTTCCTAATACAGGTGGTAATAGGTAGTACTTTAGGTGGTAAGCCCCCAAAAAGAGAATAATTATCTGTTGTAGGAATTCAGCTTGTAAAGTTAGGGAAGTCCAAAACTACCAACCTTGCACGCCTGCCTAAAAGGAATAGCATCTGTTCTTTTTCCTTATTTTACTTTGTATTACCATGTGCATTTGTCTTCATGGTATCTTTAGTTTTATTATAATAATTAATGAATACTAATGATACAAATTAATGGGCTTCACTTTGGCTGTGACATTTTCACCGATGCATACGTCATCCTTCGATCATGACCACCCTTCCTTCTACTGTCTCTTGACAGGAAGACATCTTTAAAATCTTAAACCAAAACTTACTGGTAAGAAATAAGCAAAAGCTTTCTTTTGGAAATGATTTGTGCTTAATTAATGTTCTTAGACCCCATGGGCCTCAAAGTGCCATTAGAGTTTCAGAAAGAATAGCCATTCAATACTATTTGGAGAAAATGCTTTCTTTCAAAATACCTTTCATTTGTCTGCAGAGGGTTTCATTTTGCATGATAAATTTAATACTTCACAAAAGTAAATTTCTCCCACATCTACAGATAATTCAGCTAGCTTTGAAATTTTTATAAACAATAATTTATTCAACTGAACTACTCAGCTATTCTATTGTTTCAGTTTAGAGATGGAATTCATTTTCCAAGAAACATGCTGGAGGAAAACAATGCTGCAATGAAGGAAATAAATAGGACTCAGCTTCATTCTCAGATCTTAAAGGAAAGTCACGAGACCCTTGCACCATCATAGTTTTTCTGCTACACTAGAGTTGAAATCTTTAACAAAACTCCCTTCCTTTTATTTAAAAGATAGAAAAACAATGGTACAAAACTTCAAAGTAAGATTACAGGAGAGTATTGCAGGCGAGTACATTGCACATTGTTATCTTCAAAGTAGTTGCTCATATTACAAGATACAAGCATGAAAAATTGATCAAACCATATAGGCACAAATCTTTCTTTACAGTGAACTAATAGTCATTAGTAATATAACTGTCTTAACTGTTTTGAGTGTATATATTTTTTTTCTTTTTCCCTTCCTTCCTTTCCTCTTTCTCTCATCCCAGTTTCTCTCTCCTTTTGAACAGCCTCTTCCCATTTCACAATATCTATTGTACATTTTGCATCAATAAAACCCACGTTTAAAACAAATGACCAAAGTGCTGATGTTCACTACAACATGGAAAATCTGTATTGCAAACTCAGCACAAAATGTATGACTAATTTTTGATTCATAAATACCCAGTAAGATTTTAGGGTCAATCATTTATTAACTGCTACATTTCAGAGTCTAGGAACCTAGAAAATTGCAATTGAGAATGTCTGCATAAATGACTTATTTTCATTATCCTAGCTGTTGTAAGTCGGTGCCCACTGATGCGGCCTTCTTATGCTTCCCTTTCTCAGTATTTGCGTTCTCTGTTTGGCCACAGCATCCCATGCAGCAGAAATACTTTGTGTTCTGCATTTGCCCAACATTCCTTGGACACCTACTGTGAGCCAGACGCTATCTAACGTGGAACAGGATAGCTACAATACCTCTCATGGCATTTATACTCAGACACGCAAGTTTAAATACTACACAACTACTCTTGTACGAGAAACCCAAATTATAAAGAGCAAAAGAAAAGACAGAAAATAGAAAGTAGGTCTTTCTCAAGTGGGAAGGGGGATCAAGAGATAGGGAGAAGGGAGGAAATGGGACAAAATGAGGAATCAAGATGTGTTACATTCATGCACCAACTCCACACAAAGAATATAAACAATATGCGCTGCAAACATACACTAATAAAAATGAATAAATAAAAGTTTTTTAAATTTTTATTAATAAAAACAAGTGTATATGTTCATGGAGGGAGAGAGATCACAAACATATATAAAATGCATAATTTTAAGTAAGTGCAATGGCAAAAGTAAGAAATGAGTGATTTGTAGCAAAAGGAGAGTAGGATTAGATGTCTATATCAAGCTCAGTAGCAAGAAAGGCTCATCAGTTAAGATACATCAGCTTATACTAAAATAACAAACACGTTTAACATTTCGAAAATGAATGCTGTAAACATTTTGTCTCATTCCAATGGAGTTTTTCATTTTGCTTTGTCTTTTTGACAAACTGCATAGGACAAACTGCAATGGAGTTTTTTGTTTTGTTTTTGTCTTTTTGACAAACTGCATAGGGTCTCACCATGCAGTTCAGGCTGTCCTTGAGCTGACTTTGTAGCCCAGGCTGGTCTTGAACTCGCAATGATCCTCCTGCCTCAGCCTCCCGAGTGTTGGGATTACAGGTGTGCACCACCACACCTGGCTTCTGGTGGAGTTTTCTATGAGCCTGGACTTATCCCTTACATAATGGCTCAAGGTTGGCCTATTCTTCAGCACTTTCTTCTAGGCTCGCTATGGGGACGAAACCATCCCAGGTACATGTTTCCACCTGGAAATCACACATGCAGCTTCCAGTCACATTTCATGGGACAAACTAAATTACCTAATGCTCCCTAACCTCAAGGGGCCAGCAAGGAGCAGACCCTTCCTGGTATCCAAATTAGAAATACTGAGAAGCGGGTGCTGCATTTATCCTGACACCAAGTGATAAGAACAGGCTTTAGTGAAGACTGAAAGACAAGCATTTCAGCCAGATGGAACAGGTGAGATAAAAGCCACAATCAGACTGAGCGTGGAGAGTTGGGGAATGAAGATAACAGATGAACTAGCCTGAAAGAGGGGGGAGCAGGTATCTGGGAAAGGCGAAGGGCCACTTCATGACAGCCTCGCCACGGCTCTCAGGAGCTCTGCTCCACTCCACACACAGCAGGAAAATCCTTGGAGAAGCCCAGCTGAGGACTGACACCGTGAACTCTATTTTAAAATCACACACCTGCCTGTACATCTCCCCTTAAACCATCAAGGCCCAGCTCAGGGGCCTCCTTCTCTTTGAAGCCTCCTCTTGCACTCTCAGCTAGACTTGAGCAATCCACCCTCCACATCCTCTCTCTTCTTGGCATAAACCTCCATTTAATCAATCACCTTGTTGTAGGATAATGATAGGTTTGTCTGTCTTTTCTTCATTCAACCGTAAAATTCTGGAGGGAGGGCAGGGATCATATCTTTGTACTCCTTATATCCCTAGGGCCTAATAGGATCCTTATAATGCTGGAGTCTGTTGGTTCTCAGAATAAATAAACTCTGAACCTGGGCTGGGTCTCAGAATCACTGAGAATGGTGGCATTACAGGGGTGTTTCAAGATCATGGGGTAAGAGCATTGACTTCCAGGAAGGCTAAGGAGAGGTGTTCAGAGATGTACACCCCAAAGGAGAGAAATTCTAAATAAAGTAAAGTGGAGAGAGCCGAGTCCCTCCCCCCAGTGCATTCCAAACCTGTGGAGGGCCATGTGGCAGCTGAGATCTTCTAAAGAACACCAGAGCTCCCAGGCTCAAACACGAAAACCACTGATGCGTACTAAGTGAGTTGCAAAAGTCACAGAAGCAATTACATGGCTGCCTCATGCCACTCTGCCTATGAGACAGAAAAAAATTGGGGTTCTGAGATAAGGGGGATGAGTAGGATCTTCCTTGGGTAAGGCCACAGCTTCTGAATTCCTCTCCTTTCATGTTTCGACAACTCACTTTCCTGCTGCCACACAGGACACCCGGTATTCACTCAGGATTTTGCCAGAGGCAGATGGGTGACTCAATTTTCTGGGATTTTTATCATTCCCAGTGGTAGAGTTTGCTCAATATCTTCACCCAGCACTAAAGCAACCCAGTCACCCCAAAAATAGGTGAGGAAAAGGATAGTTAGAAAAATATATCAAGTTTTCCTTTCCCTTTACAGCCCTGAAAGAGTAGGCACATGTTTGAAAGTTAATTGTCTCCATGCCCAAATTAGAGTCAAGAATCAAGCCTCCACATGTCTGGAATAATCTCTCCTGCAATTATTTTCAAGTTGCGCTTACCTTATTTGAAAGTGCCTTGTAAACAGAGTTATATTCTTATATTAACAGTATTATAGATATGATCATAGCTATCATCCACATGATCACTCGTAAATTGTTATATAGTAAACCAGAGACATGACAAATTCTGAGAAGACATTTTTCCCTTGTTTCCTTTTAGCAAGTGGGGATGGACTTCATTACCACCTCCATCTACTTCACACTCATCTACTAAACCCGGTGTTACCTTGAGTCAAAGCACAGGTTAAAAACAAATCACACTTTCTTCCAAAAGATCTTAATTACAAAGCCTTGCTTGCAGATAGATGAGTTCAAGTGGATTTTGAAACTGACTTTCTCAGGATTTTTTACTGCTTGGTTATGGTCATTTTTTTGTAGCCCAAATACTGACCATTGAAATTCGCATAAAACTAGAGACTGTGTCACCTTTTAAAGCAGACCTTTTTTCAAGTAGTTAGAAAAGTCCCCAAATCTAAACAACTCCAGAAGCTCCTGGCCAGCATGATTTTAAATGATTAGTAAATTCAGCCTCTGTTTTAGAATCCACAGGACAGAGAGATGTTTGTTGTTCTTTTTAATTGAGTTTTACAGCAACAATCGAGCCTCTTCAGGTGCATGCTATAAAAAGATCTCTCACATGGTGTCATATTAATCCCACATAGTGAATTGCCAGGATGATTGTTTTACTCATAGCACACGGCAGGAAACTTGCCCCTGTGAGAGTCTCCTGAGGCCCTGTATGCCACACCCCTATACTGAGCTCCTCCCTCAGTGTCTACGGACACAAACTGGACTCTTTGCCTTGTCCGACCTGCTCAAAAGCGAGATCAGGATGGTGCAATTGCATTTTCTAGAATGTGGGTGCCACAGCTGTGATTCACAAGCTGCCAAGGTACCCTCTCTGCGGGCTTTAAGCTTCCTAGAAGAATTCAGGAGTTTGATCACATGACATAATGTCACCGAGGCTCACCGAGCACAGTACCTAAAGCATGGGGAACGCTCAAAAGAGGCAAGCGTTAGTATTACAAGTTCAGATTCTCTCCTTTACTTTTCTACCCACGATGGAGTTTGCAATATTTGCATACCGTGTGAGATAAGAATTTTAAAATCAAATTAACAATGTATTATTGAATGGCAATGCCAATTAACAGATACAGATGACAGAGGTAGAAATGTATTTCTTACATATCATATGTCACCAAACTAATCGCTTAGAAAAAAGAAGCCTATGCAATGTTCTACTCACTTCAAAACTAACGTTAATATCATTAATATTAGAATCAAACCAAAACGATCTTCAGGGGTGTTAATGTGCACTCTGTAAATATGCCATCTTTAAAAAGAAAGACAGAACTCCTTTCCTAAAAACTCTAGCAACATCACTGGGACTAACCATGCTCATTTGGCTGGTAGATCAGGAATAAATTCCCAGCCAGTCTTTCTCCTGGAGATACTGTGCCCTGACAGGTCAGGCACGGGTTCTGTGCCCATCAAGGGAGCAGCTGGGAGTGGGGGCAGAGGAAGTCAGAACATCCAAACCGCTGGGACTGGAAGTAGGAAAGAAATGGATCCCAAAGGAAAAGTTAAGAAACTTACCAAAATGGAGATAGAGGAATGACAGGAGAGCATAACAGACAGAGCTGCAGAGTACTGGAATGGTCTCCTGGTTTTAAGTAAACAGCTTCTATTTTGCAGCTCCCTGTAAGTGCCATTAGGGGTTTAAGAACCTCTCAGGCAAACCATGGCACGAATTTTAAGCTCTATGCCTCTCTCAGCTTGGCCGCCCCAAATGGCACTACTTGTTTCACTTGTCCTGGTATTTTCCTAGTCTCTTGGCCTATTTGGGTTGTGGTTGTTTGGTCAGAACACAGGGCTTTAGTTCTCTCCACACTAACCAGAGGGAAATGATCAAACCCAGACACTAAAAAAAGCTAGAAACCAACCTCTGTCAGTTGTGCATAAACTGACCTAAAGGGATAACCAACTCTTGATTTTAAAAGCAGTAAATTTATAACTCAGCATTTTTGAGCTGTTGCAGCCAAACACAAGAAATGAGGCTCTGACAAAGCCTGGTTTTCAAACCAAGGCTGCTTTGGAAAGAGCTGTACCTTTGTGATTTCCCAAGGGTGACTACCAATAAGTGATCGCCCTGAACTAAGTTGAAAGTGGGCACAGTATCACTTGGAATCTACATGGCCAACGCAAACCAGTCTATTACTATTCGTAAGAGCCAAGGGTGATACACGCTGTAAGCCTGGATACATAGACATTGCTTTCCTTTTAATGCCAGGAGGGATGGGATGAATGAAATCACATATTCTTCAGCCAGTCAGTTTCTCCCCACTGGCCTGACCAGGTACTGACAATCATTTCGACAGTACCTGGTCTTTTAATCCTAATGGCAAAACTAGAGCTTTCCAACTCTCTTGTTGTGGAGATCCTCCTAGGTCCAGCCCAGTCACTTTTTGCTTGCAATAAATACATGGAAAATCTGGTTTCTACCACCAGGTTTCTACCACCACAGTGAAACAAGGTGAATATCTTAGTCTAAGAATAAATAAGCTGCATTTTTCCTGTTGTTGCTGAATTCTTTTTAACAAGTAAGGAACAGTTTATCTTAACTATACTAACTTGTGTTAAACACATTTATTGACTTAAGTAAGTAATGGGTAGCTGGGGATGAGGCAGGCACCGTTTTCAAGTTATTCCACATCTAAAGGGTAGAAGACTGGAGACCATCAGGAGGCTTTCTAAACTTTTTCAAAGAGACCTTACTACAAAACCAATAAATTTAAGGATGGTGTTATTTTATAAATGAGATTTATATTGTCAACTATTAGAGAAGCAAAGGCTTGCCACACTTCTCATCAGCCACACTTTTGTATCATTCTCCAAGGACGATCGCCAAAAAGCCTGAGCCATGGTCTTGTCCTACAGAAGAGGAAGATAAGATTCTAAATGAGTGAATAGCACTCCTAATTCCTTAGTGATCAGCCAGGGCCAGCACTTAGAGACCTCTCACTCCCCAAAGGACTTGACCTCTTCTACGGGAGTGGGTTAAGGGATGTCAAAGGGTAGTTGGACAATGGCAAAATCATTTTTAAATGTAATATCTTTTTTTAAATTTTAAACAACAGTAACAATAAGAAAGCTGGACCTTTAGTAATGTTTTGCTGTTTATAAACATTTACACATAAATTATCTTATTTGTCATTTGAAAGATGATCTCATTTAAATCACTAACTATATACAAAAACTGGCCAGGCACAGATATGCATCCTGCATGCATTTAGTCCCATGTTCACACGCGCATGTGGGAGTAGTAGAGTCACTATCTTAACCTTGAGAAATACCATGACTTCACATGTGCAATACTAACCTCGTATGAGAAGAGGTGGATGGCAACTGATGCTTTTTGGTTAGAAAAACTGACCCAAGCCAGCTTCTCAATAAAGAAGCCAAGCTGCAGGTAGACCAGTGTTAGGACTGCTCCTCCCAGCTAAACAGGATTGGCGGGCCCATCACACTGACAAACCCAATAGACATTTCAAAATATCAGCCACTTGTAATCTGGTCCCTTCTTCCTGCTGATAAACTCACCTGCCCTCAGCACGAACCCTCGAGCCACACCCTCTATGAAACTCTCATCGTGTGGCACCATGCACTGTGCCAAATCTCTTACATATTATAATTTGTCAAATCCTTGTAACTCTCTAAGTGGAGTGCATTCCCGTGTGCATTTCACAGTGGGCAACTGAAGCTCAGAGAGGTTAAGTTACAAGCTTAAGATCACACCGTCAGGAAAGTTGCAGGGCTGGTATTTAAACCCAGCTCTCTGATGACAAAGTCTGTGTCTGTCCCTCAGCCCCCATAAACGTCACTGCTCACATCTGTTTCCCACTTTCCTCCTTCCTTTCTCCTTCACCACTGCCTTATTAGGCTCAGAAAACACCATAGAAGCAAAAACATACCTTTTCCTGACGAGGCCGCCTCCTCCCAATATTTCTCTGATGAGAATGTTTACACAGGAGCTCTGGGGAAATATTATGTCCCATTAGGCTCACTTTACTTCAGTTATTAGCTCCTAGAGTCACCGTGGTTCAAAGTTGAGAACTTAGCATATACAATGACTATCAATTTACATCTCCAGTCCCCGCCAACTTTAGTCTGGTAAATAAACCAACTTCTCTCAGTATAGCCACAAATATTAGTAAAGACTTGGGCAGGACAACTTGGGAGTGTTTGGGGAAGGGGATCAATCAATGACACAGCAGGACAGTCTACAATAATTTGAGCAACTGACATTGAAAAGGATGACGCTTTTCTACCATGCACGGAAAGCTACACCCTGAGAACCACTAATGAAATAATTACAAAAGGAGTATGAGGGTTAGCATCAGGAAAAAAAAAACATATGTGCAAACAGGGAAGAGGGTACAAGGACACATTTTTTGCTAATAAGATTTTCAGTCACCTTGTTTCGTCTTACGACTTCCCTGGATGCTGCTGGCTGACGTGGACTTCCTTTATTCTTCCTCCACAATTTGCAAGGCTGTCAGTTGTTTGGCTCTGGACACACGATGAACAGAAGCAAGCAGAAGCTTTGTTAGGCCCAAAATGCAGTCCATCATCCCTTCTCTCCTCTTTCTTAAGACCTCTTTCCTTCTCCCAAATCAAAACCCGAAAGTTGGAGAAAGCATTTAGTTTGAACCAAGATCTGTGGCCTTTATTGTGTTCTGGACACTTTTCTCATCCCAGAGAAGCCTACGGACTGCTTCTGAGCATAATGACTCTAAATACATTAAACAAAAGGTACAGAATTACTAGGGAAACTACTTATATAGAAATAGTTATAATAATAATTTTAATTGTGTTATAGGAATGTATGTGCTCCTTTTTTAATGCTTTAAATAGAAAGATGTAGTACTGAATCTAACAATTACATAATCTCCAAATAGTAATGCACATAAAAGAGCTTTTGAGACTGGACTTCACGAAGTCAGCCACTATATTATGCTATGTGAAAGACCACTGCTATTTCCATGAGGAGATATATATATTTGATGGAAAAGCTACATTTCAAAAACTTAGGAAACAAAAAGAAGTAATGTTTCCCATTGAAGTTCATGTACCCCCTCGCTTCTGTCTATGACTCTTCTGTTGACCTCCAAAGAAGAATTTTTGCCCTATAGATACTTGTGCTGCTTTAAATCTTCCTTAACTCATTTCGCTCCCTGGGCTCTGGCCTCTGCTGGAGCCCTTGTCCTGGGCCCCTCACTAAACTGATGCTGCCCACCTGGGTTCCCAGCACCTGTCAGTGAAGGGCACTGTTTGCAAAGGGCACTATGAATATGCTAGAAGCATTGGGAAACTTCAAATAATAGATTTCTGTTAGTCTCCAGCTAAGAAATTTAGAAACTTTGAAAATAAAAGTTGACATCCAAAGGATTTGTAATGAAAAGAGTCTCCTTTCTGCAGACCACTGGGTTAGAATAAACCAAGCCCATGACTTGCTTATAAAAGTAAGGTTTCTGTGCAATCTAAATTTGAAATGAGAGAAAACGCAGAAAAATAGGTTCAAAAAGGAAAAATATCCACAAATATGGCAAAGAGAAAGAAGAGATGGCAGGAAGCTAAAAGATGGAGAAAAGATTTTAAAGATTTTCAAAAGCGAGCGAACAGAATGGTTATTAGAGATAAGTCACTTTTTCATCTTTGTTGTTACTTCAGCTTTGGTCACTGAACCTGCTCTGAATGTCAGCATTCAGTTTTCCCGAATGACAAGGCTTGACCTCTATCTCCTTAATACCAAGACTACTGTGCAGAAAAGCAGCCATCATTCAGCTGAAAATTACACGCCTTATCTTGGACGAGTCCATAAAATCCGGGCAACTTCAAGGAAAGGGTCAACTCTCAAACACAGTGTTTTCCAAAACGACTATCTTAAACATATATATAGCTATGCAAATTCCACGTTTCCTTTTATGCTATTTTCAGGTTGTTTTTCAAATTAAACATTAGACTCTGCCGCGCACCGAGAATGTTAGATTAAAGGGCTGTTTGCGTTCCACAAGGTTTGGGTTTTCCGCATTTGCCTAGAAATAGATTTTCTCTGGGTGGGCCAGGTGAAATGCAACAAAGTTATTGTTACCTCACTTCCTTTGGCTTTTTGGGTGGAGAAGCAAGATGAAAGAGAAAAAGAGAGGCAAAATAAAGCATCAGCTGCAGAGGGAAAACAAGGAGGAGATGCTGTTTTGGCTTCCAGGAGGCCAGATGGATCTACCACCAGGTTTTTATTGTTGTCTTTAAGGAACAAATAGAGAAGAGGTAAGGGGGGGAGAAAAATTTGTCAGCATGAGTGTGTGTATCTTACAATGATGACAAAAGAAGAAACGTTCCCCTCTCACACTGGATGTCCATGAGAATTTACCAGGGACATAACAAAGCCAGCAAGTGCGAAGAGACCCGAGTAAACCTGGCCTCTGCTGACTACAACCTGTTCCGCAAATAGGCCTTTTCCACGGCCACCCTGAATTCATTTCCTTCATAGTGAGCACCAGGTGGGAGCTAAGTGAGAAATGTTTATTGTGAATGCTTAATACTATACCAAAAACGAACGCATCATCACATTTTCTAAAGGGCTCCTTCTACGGATCCTTCATTAAATTATATAACCTGGCCCAACTAGCTGGTTTTATTTAATTTAGAGTGTACCAGCAGATTTCTTCCCAGCCAGAGGAGTATGCTTCTAATTACGTGACCGGTTCAGGAACTGAAGCACACCATACTATTAGCAAGGTGATTGGAGAGCGGTTTTGACAAGCTCAGAGCCTGTCAGGGATGTGAACTCCGGTTTAGGTCAGCATCTGACTCTCATGCCTTGAGTACCTGAATAATCCTTAGTTTTCCTTTGGGACGGGGTGATGTTTACATATATCACAGACTATGTTTAGCAAGTGTTACAATGGCTGGAAGAGAGGCACAGGCTACACTTCCACAGAACATCAGAGCTCACAAAAGCCTTCTCTCCATCTCCTCTTATAATTTATGTTATGACACAGCCATAAATCAGTCATCAGACCAGTTCATTTTTTTCCCCCAACAACTATTACATCTGTTAGTTTTGCTTCAGGACATGCAGTAACAAAGACGATTGTTATCAAAGAATGAATTTTGCAGAATCCCAGCTTTGCACACTGCTTCGTACAGGAAAATAGTTGGATTCTCCATGGCTCAGAGAGATTTCCTCTTTTGCTCCCGTCCTCCTGCCCAGCAACAGCTCTGAGAAAGCCATCTGGGCTCTCCAGCACTGAGCTCCTGAACCTTGGTGGGTCAGCCACAGATACTTGAAATGAAACCCTACACAGAAATTCCAGTTGACCCAACTATACCTCTTACTGGTGTCTTCCTGAGTGTCAAAGGCATCACACTGCAGTGATACATCATACCCACTTTCATAACCATAAAATGCATAATAACTAAATTTCAGAAGTGGCCTGTATGTCCATCAACAGATGAATGGATAAAGAAAGCATGGAATTTACATACAACAGAGTAGACTGTGCTGTAAAGAAAGATAAACTTGAGTTGTTTATAGGAAATAGATGCACCTTGAGACCATAATGCTAAATGAAATAAATCAGAGATAGGTTAAATATCACATGGTTTCTCCAATATGAGATAAAAAATATGAGTAATTTAAAGACCAAAATAAAAACAGAGATGGTAGGAAACAAAAAATGAAAGAAATCCTATAAAGACACCCAAGGACAGCATTTCCCTTGGCCGTCTGGGCATACATTCCTCCTGTCACTTGGGTTCGTGTTGCTTCCACAGCCTTTGTCACAACCCTCAGGAGTACAGGTCACATCTGCCGGGCCACGGCCAGCTTCTTTTCCTACCTCTACCAGTGTCAAGGGTCAAGGAGAGTTTTCCAGGGTCTCTGAGTCCTAGGGCCTCAAACTCAACTATACTTTAAACTCAGAAGGGACAAAGCGCATGCGTGTCACTGCCCAAGTTCCTGGTACCATTGGTCTGAGCTCTTCTCGCTTCTAAGAAGACAGAAATAAGAAAGCTTTCAAGACTTATTATGGAAGATTCCTGCTAATGAGGTATCTGGGAAATTTATATGCACAAAGTGTGTGTGTGAGTGTGTGTGTGTGTATGATGGTGGTGGTTGTGGTTGGGAGGGAGGGAGCAGGAGATTTGATATGTCTCCTAATATCAACATATTCAGCAGCGTTTCCTCTTGCTTTCAGGTTATAATATGACTTATTGTTGTTATTGTTATTGTTGATGCTGGGGATTGGATTGAACCCAGGGTCCACACGCTGAACTACACCTGTTTGTTCTTTTATTTATGTATGTATGTATTTATGTATTTATTTTTTACTTTGAGACAGAGTATCTCTGTAAATTGCTAAATTCCCCAGACTTGGCTCTTTTTCATCCTCCTGCGTCAGTCTCCCAGAGCACTGCGATTGCAGCTGTGTGACGGCATACCCTGCTCATACATCTTCTTCTGCTGTTCTTTGCACCTGAGAAGTTCTCTCCCTTACAGCCCATCTGAGTTTTGTATCTCAGTTCCTCCAGAAAACTTCCCCAGTTTCAGGTCAGAACTAGACTCCTGGTACCTGGGCTTCTCCATTCCAGTACACACCCTGTGCCCCTTTAATATCTATTTTCCTCTAGCCTGTGTACCACGAGCACAAGACCCACATGTGTGTTAATTAAGATTGTGTCCCCATGGCCAAGCATTTGCCTAGAATACAACATAATAAATGTTTGTTGAATGACTAAAAGTGGATCATCATTTACTTTTTGCAGTATTTAGATTCAAAATGTCTCTGCACCCAGTGGGCATGGACGTAGACACCAATGTCTACAAGATCCTATATTCCAGTTGTGGCAACAAATCTGGCCTTCATCTTTATAAAAGGTCACAACTTGCTGGCCTTTACCTTCAGTGGGTGCTGTGGGAAGCATTTCTGGGAACTGGAGAGGGTGCTGAAGACTAAACCCAGGGCTTTGAACTGAGCAACATCTCCAGCTCTTTATGTTTCATTTTGAGACAGGATCTCACTGTCACTCAGTTGTCCAGACTGGATTTGAACTTGCAAATCTCCCTCAGAACCCTCAGAGTGCTGGGTTGAATGCATTTATTGATGAGCTTAGTAACTAAATGTGCTACCACATCCAGACTCTCTGGCAATTTTGCCCTTATGTTGTGGTGAAAAGAGTACTGATTAAAAGTTCCAGAGAAGGGGCTCAACCCTTGATTCTCCCAATACTGTCCATAAAGGGAACTGCTGCAAAAGGGGAACAGGAAGGCGCATGAAAGTCCTATTGAAAGAGCCATATGTTTCTATATGCCGTAAACTAAAACTAGATCCATGCCTATCACCATGCACTAAAATAAAGTCAAAATGGATTAAAGATCTGAATATAAAAACAGAGACACTAAACTTACTAGAAGACAGAGTAGGTAAAAATCTCGATGCCATAGGAGTAGGCAGAGAGTTCATGAACAAAAATGAGATTGCACGGGAAACACTTCCCA
>RJWM01012190.1:0-57317 GCA_004363535.1 Dasyprocta punctata | reverse complement strand
CTCTTTTCCCTTTTCCCACTTTTCTGCTTTTTCTTAAATTTATTTTGGGTCCTCACCCTTGGGGACAGAATTGACATTTTGTGAACCTAAGTATTGTATATGATTGTTTTGCATCCTGTTATATGGATATAAATTCAGTTTATATGGTTGGGGGTTGTAAATCAGGGGTTGGATCAGTTTACTGTTTTGTTGGCTGTGTTTGGTGCTGTGGGTGCCTCTGCACCCAGAGCTGACTCAATTGAACTAGATAGCTGTTGGCCTTGTTGGTCCAGGACTGGGATTGACTGGAGGTTGCAGAGAGGGCTGGGGTGTGGTGCTAAGGAACTAGGGACTGAGCTAGGTGAGCAGTGGTTTCTCATCTCTGACAAACTGAGTAGGTGGGATTTTCCAATAGACTCGGAGCCCAGGAACCATTTACACCTGGAAGATATCTCCGGAAAGTGCTCATCACCTGGAAGTCCTTAATACCACCATTAAATTAACTCACTGCAGACAACTAACAGGTATCACTTTAGGAATTAAACTAAAGAAGAAAAGAAATGAGAAGACACTTAAATAGGTCACAACCCCAGACACCCAGTTCACCAAAAGCAAACCCAGGAGACAATGAGGCTGGAAAATCCAAAAGCACCCTACAAGGTTTCTTAGAAGTGGTAGCAAAGCAGTTGAATGAGGCTTTCAAAAAAATGAAATCAGAAATAATCTCTCAAATAACCACAGAGATTACCAAAATACACATCATGCTTAGTGATGTTAGGGCAAAAACAAAAAAAAAAAAAAAAAAAAAAAACAAGCTTAAGCAAATTATGGAAGGACAACATAGGAAGCAAATGGATTCCATAAAGCAGATTCAAGTAGATATCCAGGAGATTAGAAACTCTATTGAAAGTATTCAAAGCAGATTAAGCCAATGTGAGGACATGATCTCAGATATTGAAGACAGGCTCTCAGTTAGTGACCAGGAAAAGAAAGATTCTTCGAAACTAGCAAGGGATCATGAGATATTAATCAAGCAGTTGCTTGACAAGACAAAGAAAAATAACTTAAGATTAATTGGAGTCAGTGAACAAGCAGGAGATACTACAAATGACATTAAAAACATCCTTACAGATATCATGTCAGAAAATTTTCCTGGTAGAGAAAAAGAATTTGACATACAAATAAGTGAGGCATATAGAACTCCAATTAGCAATTATAAAAAAATCTACTTCCAGGCATATCATAGTCAAGATTCCAGAAATTCAGCACAAGAATAAAATTTTAAAAGCTGTTAGGGAAAAGAAACAAATCACCTATAAAGGAAAGCCCATCAGAATTACAGTGGACTTCTCAGCACAAACTCTCAAGTCAAGGAGAGCTTGGAGTGAAGTACTCCAAGTTCTAAAAGAAAACAACTTTCAACCCAGATTGATGTATCCCAAAAAGCTACCTTTCAAAATAGAGGGAGAAACAAAATACTTCCATGATAAGGAAAATTTGAGGAAACTCATGACCACTAAACCAACACACCAAAATGTTTTGAAGGACATTTTAGAAAGGGATGATAAGTACTACAGCTCCACGAACCCCAATAGAAGGAACCACCAGGAAAAAAGAAAACAACATGATTAAGATAAGTCAGTATGTATCAGTTTTAACCATCAAAGTTAATGGTCTTAATTCATTAGTCAAAAGACATAGACTGGCAGAATGGATCAAGAAACAAGATCTAACAATATGCTGTATACAAGAAATACATTTAATTCAAAAAGATACTCATAGACTGAAAGTTAAAGGATGGAAAACAATACTCCATGCAACAGGAGTCCAGAAAAAAGCAGAGGTAGATATTCTATTTGCAGATAAAGTTAATTTTAAGTCAAGATTGATTAAGGGAGACAAAGAAGGTCATTATATATTGGTAAGGGAACAATCTAAGAGGAAAAGATATTAATGCAACAAATACTAGTCCGCCCAGTTATATAAAACAATTATTAATTGACATGTAAAATCAAGTAAGCCTTAATACAACTATATTGGAAGACCTCAATACATTGCTGTCGCAAAAAGACAGTTGTGGAGTTCTTGGGATCCTCTGGGTAGAGTATCATGCCATCTGAAATGAAATCTATGTATATAAAAAATTAGTTGTGACAGTCAGAGAAGAAGAATTTTGAGTAAAATGTAATTATTTTCAGGGTCACCTTCAGATTTTATTTCACTTGAAAACAATTGTGTTAACAATTAGATAAGGTTTCATGTCTGTATTTTTTGTCTTAAATAATTTTTGGGAATATCCAATATGCTGATGATTGTTGATGTTTTGTTTGTTGGGATGAAATTGTTCTGTTTTGATTTCTTGTTTTCCTTTTGCTTAAAAAAATAAAAAATAAAAATAACAAGGGATCAGGAAATAATTCAACAATTACAAGATGATGCAAAGAAAACAATATAAGATTAATAGGTATAAATTAAAAAGAAGGTGACAGCACAAGTGATATCAAAAGGCTATTTGCAGAAGTAATAGCTGAAAACTTTATAAAATGGGAAGGGAAACTGATATGCAGATGAGTGAGGCATATAAAATTCCAGTTAGTCATAACCAAATTAAATCTACACCCAGATATATAATTAATATCCCAGAAATTCAACATAAGAACAGAATATTAAAAGTTGTTAGAGAAAAGAAACAAATCACCTATAAAGGAAAGCCCATCAAAATCACAGCAGACTTCTCAACACAAACAATGAAGTCAAGAAGAGCTTGGAGCAAAGTATTTCAAATCCTAAAGAAAAATGACTTCCAACCCATACTGATGTACCCTGCAAATCTATCTTTCAAAATTGATGGAGAAATAAGATACTTCCATGATAAAGAACAATTGAGAAACTTTGTGACCACCTAACCGACCCTGCAAAGAATACTGAAAGATATTCTACATAGACATAAAAATAACTATGACCCCAAGAACACCAACAGAAAAGACAGTGAAACAGGGCAAACAATTAAACACAACATAAAGGTAAAGAAAGAACAGCAGGAAGATAACATGAAAAAAAAGCCATTGTAATTCACTTATAAGCAATAATGTAAATGGCCTCAACTCTCCAATTAAAAGACACACATGGATGAAGAAAGAACATCTAGACAGGGACTTAGCTTAGTGGTGCAAGCACCTGCCTGGCAGGTGCAAGGTTGTGAGTTTGATCCCCCATAGCAAACGAAACAAAACAAAACAAAATCCCACAGAAAAAACATCCAACCATATGATGTATACAAGAAACCCATCTAACCCAAAAGTAAATTCATGGACTGAGAGTCAAAGGATGGAAAACAATGCTTCATGCAACAGGAACAACCCCCCAAAAAAAACCAGGTGTAGCTCTTCTGTTTGCAGACAATGTAAACTTCAAACCAAGAATGATCAAAAGAGATAAAGAAGGTCACTACGTACTGGTTAGGGGAAAAGTTCAAGAAGAAGATATAACAGTCTTAAATGTATATGCAATAAATATAGGAGCACCCAGCTATGTAAAACAAACATTAATAGAAATGAAAAGTCAAATAAGGAATAACACGTTGGTAACAGGAGACCTGAACACCCCGTTGACACAAAGAGACAGATTAACTAGGCAGAAAGTCAGCAAAGAAATAAAAGAACTGAATCAAACTTGTGAACAAATGGACTTAGTAGACGTGTACAGAGAGTTCCACCCAACAGCATCAGAATATACATTAGTCTCAGCTTAACATGGGATGTTCTCTAAAATACACGATATACAAGTGTATAGGGTATGCATAAGTAAATGCAGAAGAATTGCAATTATGCCACGCATATTATCTTATCATAGTGCCAAGAAACTAGATATTAATGACAAATGAAACTGCTAAAACTCCATAAAAACACGGAAATTAAATAATACACACAGGAACAGTCAATGGGTCACAGAAGAAGTGAAAGAAGAAATTAAACCATATCTAAAAGCAAATGAAAATGCAAATACAATTTAGCAAAACCAGTGTGATGCAATGAAAGCAGTCCTCAGAGGGAAATTTATTGCAGTAAATTTCCGCATCAGAAAAGCAGAATGAATACAAATAAATAACCTGATGCTACACTTCAAACATCTAGAAAAAAACAGCAAGTCAAGCCCAAAAACAAAAGAATGGAGGAAATTATAAAAATCAGAGCAGAAATTAACACAATAGAGACTAAGAAGACAAAAACAAAGAATCAATGAATCAAAAAGTTGGTTCTTTGAAAGAATAAATAAAATTGATAAGGTGACAGCCAATCTTAGTAAAAAAGGGAAAGAAGAAACTCAGATTCATGCAATAAGGAATGAAAAGGGGGAAATCACTACAGAGCCTGTGGAAATACACAAGATCATCAGTACTTACTTTGAAAACCTTTACTCTCAAAGGTTTGATAACACAGAAGAAATGGAGAGATTCCTAGAAACATATAAATTACCAAAGCTGAATCAAGAAGATACAAACCTGCTGAATAACCCAATTTCAGTTAATGAAATTGAAAATGTAATTAGAACCCTACCAACAAAGAAAAGCCCAGGTCCTGATGGATTCACAGCTGAATTCTACAAGAAATTCAAGGAAGATTAATGCCAACATTTCTCAAACTTTTCAATGAAGTTGAAAGAGAAGTAATTCTTACTAACACATCCCTAGAAGCAAGCATTATCCTAATGCCAAAAACAGAGAAAAACCCAACCAAAAAAGAAAACTACAGGCCAATCTCCCTAAGGAACATAAACGCAAAAATCCTCAATAAAATACTGGCAAACAGAATGTACCAATTCATCAAGAAGATTATACATCACAGCCAAGTTAGATTCATCTCAGGAATGCAGGGACGGTTTAACATACTCAAATCAATAAGCATAATGCATCATATCAATAGAGCCAAAGATAAGAATCACATGATCATTTCAATAGATGCAGAAAAAGTTTTGATAAAGTCCAACACTCATCACGATAAGAACCCTACAGAAAATCAGAATAGATGGTATTTACCTCAATCTGATAAAAGCCATCTATAGCAAATTAACAGCCAGCATCATGTTAAATATTCAAAAATAGAAAGCTTTTTTTCTAAAATCAGGAACAAGACAAGGTTGTCCACTGGCACCACTCTTATTCAATATAGTGCTGGAAACATTAACCAGAGTAATTAGACAAGAGAGAGAAATACAATGAAGAAGGATAGGAAAGAAAGAACTTAAATTATCATTATTTGCAGATGATATGATACTCTACATAGAAGACCTCCGAAGCTCCATTGAAAGACTTCTAGATGTAATAACCAAATTCAGTAATATAGCTGGATACAATGTCAACACTCAGAAATCAATAGCTTTCCTGTACACAAACAAGAAACTTGCTGAGAGAGAAATAAGAGAAACCACACCCTTCACAATAGCATGCAGAAAAAATGAAATCCTTAGGAATCAATCTAACAAAGGAAGTACAAGATCTATTTAGTGAAAGCTCAAATTTCTCTGAAAAGAGAAATTAAAGAGCATCTCAGAAAATGGAAAGACATTCCTTGTTCATGGATGGAACGATAAGCATTGTGAAAATGGCCATTCTCCCAAAATTGTTATACAGATTTTATGTAATTCCAATCAAAATACCATTATCATACCTCACAGATATAGAGAAATCATTCCTAAAATTCATCTGGGTCCAAAAGAGACCTAGAATAGCAAAGGCAATCCTGAGCAACAGAGGTAAGGTAGGAGGCATCACAGTTCCTTACTTGAAGTTATACTACAAAGCTACTGTGATAAAATCAGCATGACACTGGAATAAAAACATTCCTGAAGATCAACAGAATAGATTAGAAGATACCACCACAACTACAAACACACTTATTTTTGACAAAGGAGCCAAACATGGTCACTGGAATAAAGATAGCCTCTCTAATAAGTGGTGCTGGCAAAACTAGTTTTCCATATGCGAAAAACGAAAAGTAGATCCATGCCTATCATGATGCACCAAACTAAAGTCAAAATGAATCAAAGATCTGAATAGTAAAACAGAAACACTAAATCTGCTGGAAGACAAAATAAGTAGAAATCTTGAAAACAGAGGGGTAGGCAGAGAATTCATGAACAAAAATCAAACTGCACGGGAAATACTTCCCAGAACCAATAACTGGGATATCGTCTTATTCAACAGTTTTTGCATGTCAAAAAAAATCTCCAACAGAGTGAAAACACATGAATTGTGAAAAAACATTAGTCACCTTCCCCTTAGACAAAGGATTCCTAAAACTTATGAAGTATTAAAAAAATTAGGCCCCCTAAATTCAAAGACCCAATCCAAAAATGGGCATCTTAGATGAATACACACTTCTCAGCTAAAGAAATACAAATGGTAGATAAATACATGAAAAAGTGTTCAGCATCATTGATCATTAGAGAAATGCAAGCTAAAACAACACTGAGATTTCATCTCACTCCAGAAAGAATGGTCAGGATCAAGAAAACCACCAATAGCAAATGGTGGAGTGGCTGTGATGAAAAAGGAACATTTCTGCACTGTTGGTGGGGGTGTAGACTGGTGCAACCACTGTGGAAATCAATGTGAATGTTCCTCAAAAACCTTGGATTTGAGGACCCATCTGACCCAGCTATTCTGCTTCCAGGCACATTCCCAGAAGAGTTGAAGACATCATACCACAGTGATATATGTGCACCCATGTTTATAGCAATAAAATTTGTAATAGCTAGATCTTGGAAACAACCCAAATGCCCATCAACTGAGGAATGGATTAAAAAGTGGTATTTTTATACAATGGAGTACTACTCATCTACAAAGAAGGATTACCTTGAGACTTTTATAGGTAAATGAATGGGAATTGACATCATACTCATAAGTCAAATAAATCAAACTCACATGTATAAATATCGTATTGTCTCCCTAGTGTAAGAAAGTGAAAGAGTAAATAAGATACAAACTTTCAATAAATATTTTGAAAAGGTAAGAACTGTTCAAAGAGGAAAAAATAACTCAGATAGGGAAATGGAGAAAAGAAGGAAGGGAAAAGAAAAAAGATATAAATTTGTATATATACACTTAAGATTACTAAGATGATTGTACTACTAATTCTATTAGTTCATGGAGCAAAACAATTAACATTAGAAGGATTAGACCAATTTTGCATGTCTATACCTGGGAATATGAGTAACACTTTTGAAGATAATGATGCAAAACAGCAAAGTTTGTTATGCTTCTATCACATTGTTTTGAAAGCGTATATTGTTATTGTTTTGGGTTCTTTGTTATTGTTATTTATTTGAGTCGTGTTTCTTGTTTTCCTTGTCTTTTGTTTTGTTTTGTTTTTCCCTCTAATACAGAAAGGATAGATGAACACGTATAGGCTTATGTATGCGTAGTACTTCTTCAAAAGAGCATACAAGAATTGTTTTTATTATGTGTGATGGTAAGGACAGCTACACTGAAGAAAAGGAAACAATACGGTAACCATTGCTCATTTTCTATCCTCTTGTTTTGATGCTCAATAATGCTTTTATTATTTGTTATGATTGATTTTAGTCTCTTTTCTAGTATTTGATTTCAATATATTTGAAGGCATGAACAGCTATTTTGAAGAAAACAAGAGACATTATGGTAGCCACTATTGATTTCCTATCATCTGATCTTGAAGGCCCATACAGCCCTAATCCTTTTGTTTTGATTGGTTTTGTCCTGTTTTGCTTTCTTTTAATTTGTTGTGTGTGAAGGTATAGACAACTGTTTTGAAGAAAACAAGAGACATTATGGTAGCCTCTGGTGATTTCCTGTTGTCTTTTTTGAAAGCTTGTGTTACTTGAATTGTTATGTTCTGATCTGCTTTGTTCTGTTTTGTTTGTTTTGTTTTAGTTTCTTTAAAATAAAATTTAAAAATAAACAAATAGAAATGAGATAGTTTTGACAAATAAATGATAATACTAATAGAATATAGCAAAATTTATGGAATACAATGTAAACTGCTACAGTGCAGTTACAACAGTGAATTCCTACATTAGCAAATCAGAGTGAGCTCAAATAAATAACATAATGTGGAACTTCAAGGTTCTAAAAAAAGAAGAGCAAGCCCACAAGACGAAGAAAACTATAAAGATCAGAGCAGAAATTAATGCAAACAAGACTAAAAAATGTAATACGAAGAATCAATAAATTGAAGAGCTGGTTCTTAGAAAGATTAAATACAATTTGCAAACTTTTTGACAATCTTGTTAAAAGAAGGAAAGAAAAAGCCCAAATCCATGTAATCAGGAATAAGAACCTTAAAATGCTGTGACCCATGCAACTCCTGAGGTTCTTGTGGTGAAGGACCATGAGAGGATGAGAAAATAAAGAAAATTCAAAGCTGGCATCAGGTGAAGCCTTTATCCTCTTCATGGGAGAAAAGCTACTGCTCAACCAATGCAGCATGCTTATTTGTATACTGGGAAGGATAATGTCAATCTCAGTCCCTCTATCTAGCAACCCATTACAGGGATTGTCTAGGAGCTTGACATTTTTCTGGGCTGTAGCAACTTCTTCATTTGGCTGACCCAGGCACTCTTTGTTTTCTTTTGGTAGGATCATGTCTGGGTCATGCCCTAGGTCAATTTCCAGCTTCAATGGCTCCAAAGAGCAAAATCACAAGATAGTCCTCAAAAATCCAGATCATCAACAGCTGCTATGAGAATGTATACTCAGAAAAGTTGCAAAACTCAGAATAAATGGGTAGATTCCTAGATGAATATGAATTACCAAAGCTGAATCCAGACAGTATATTTTAAATAATTCACTATCAGACAGTTAAACAGAGAAATTAATTTTAAAAATTGCCAACAAAGAAAAGCCTTGGTTCTGACAGATCCACTGCTGAATTTTACAAGAATGTTAGTGAAAATATAAGGACAAGCCTATTCAAAATCTTCAATAATTTTTTTTATTTTTTAAATTTTTTTAAGTGAAAAAAAGACATATAACAAAGACAAAAAGCAAAAGAGACAAAAAAACGACTAGAGTAAATGCACAACAGTAACATTGCAGGTTTACATAACAGGATGATAGAAACTTGACGATGGTTGTAATATTGCGCATAGTTATCTTTAAAATGATTGTTTACATTAACAGATATAGACATGTAAAATTGATCTAATCATATGAGTATTAATTGTTCTTTCTCAATAACGAATATATTCAGCAGTGTGTTCGTTTTAGTTCTCTTACATATACATATATGCAGATTTATATTTTTTCCTTTTAACTTCCCTCTTTCCCCCTTTTCCCTTCCCAGTTACTTTTGCTCTTCAAGCTATTTTTTTACCTTTACATAGTATTTATTACAGATTTTGGATCATATGTACTTTTTCAGTTTCTTACACTAGGGAGACAATATGGTATTTACTCATGTAGGTTTGATTTATCTCACTTATGAGTATGGTCTCAAGTCGTGACCATTTACTTATAAAAGTCTCAATACAATCTTTCTTAATAACTGAGTAGTATTCCATTGTATAAAAATACCACATCTTTTTTATCCATTCTTTGATTGATGGGCACTTGGGTTGTTTCCAAGATCTGGCTATTACAAATTGGGTTGCTATAAACATGGGTGCACAGATATCACTGTGGTATGATGTTTTCAATACTGGGAAAATGCTCAGAAGTGGGACAGCTGGGTTGAATGGGATCTCTAATCCTAGCTTCTTGAGTAATCTCCACACTGACTTCCACAGTGGTTGCACCAATCTACACTCCCACCAACAGTGGAGAAGTGTTCCTTTTTCCCCACAGCCCCTCCAGTATTTGTTGTTGCTTGATTTTTAAATCTTGGCCATTTTTTCTGGAGTGAGATGGAATCTCAGTGTTGTTTTAATTTGCATTTCCCGAATGACGATCGATGGTGAACATTTTTTTCATATATTTATTTGCCATTTGTATTTCTTTCTCTGAGAAGTGTGTATTCATCTCAGATGGCCATTTTTGGATTGGGTCCTTGAATTTTAGTGGCCTAATTTCTTTTAATTCTTTATATGTTTTAGATAGAAGTCCTTTGTCTAATGGACAACTGGCTAAGATATTTTCCCAATTCTTGGATTTTCTTTTCACTCTATTGGAGATTCTTTGACATGCAAAAACTTTTTGCTAAGATGAAATCCCAGTTGGTGATTCTGGGAAGTGTTTCCCGTGCAATTTGATTTTTGTTCATGAACTCTCTATGTACTCCTAAATCATCAAGATTTTTATCTACTCTGTCTTCTAGTAAGTTTAGTGTCTCTGTTTTAATATTCAGGTCTTTGATCCATTTTTTCTTTATTTTAGTGCATGGTATTAGGCATGGATCTAGTTTTGGTTTACAGCATATAGAAAGCCAGTTTTTCCAACACCATTTGTTAAAGAGGCTATCTTTCTTCCAATGTACATGTTTGGCCCCTTTGTCAAAGATGAGGTGGTTAAATGTGTTTGTAGTTGTGGCTGTATCTTCTAATCTATTCCATTGGTCTTCAGGTCTGTTTTGATTCCAGTACCATGCTGATTTTATCACAGTAGCTTTGTAGTATAGTTTCAAGTCAGGGATTGTGATGCCTCCTGCCTTCCCTTTGTTGCCCAGAATTGCCTTTGCTTTTCTAGCTCCTTTCTGGTTCCAGATGAATTTCAGGAATGCTTTCTCCAGGTCTGTGAGGTAGGCAAGTGGTATTTTGATTGAGATTGCATTAAATCTGTATAATAATTTTGGGAGGATGGCCATTTTCACAATGTTTGTTCTTCGAATCCATGAACAGAGAATATCATTCCATTTTTGGGAATCATCTTTGATTTCCTTCTTTAGAGTAATGTAATTTTCACTGTATAGATCTTTTACTTCCTTTGTTAGATTGATTCCTAAGTGTTTCATTTTTTTGGATGTTATACTGAAGGGTGTGGTTTCCTTTGTTTCTCTATCAGTGACTTTGTGCACAGGAATGCTATTGATTTTTGAGTGTTCACCTTGTATTCAGCTACATTACTAAGTTTGGCTGTTACTTCTAGAAGTCTTCTAATGGATTTTTGGGGGTCTTCTATGTAGAGTATCATATCGTTTGCAAGTAATGATAATTTCACTTCTTCCTTTCCTATCCTTATACCCTTTATTTCTTTCTCTTGTCCAATTGCTCTTGCTAATATTTCCAGAACTATATTGAATAGGAGTGGTGATAATGGACCTCCTTGTCTTGTTCCTGATTTTAGGTTGAAAGTTTTCAGTTTTTGTCCATTTAGTAAGATGTTGGCTGTTGGTTTATGATATATGACTTTTATCAGGTTGAGGTAGAGACCATCTATTCCAATTTTCTGTAGGGTTTTTGTCATGAATGGGTGTTGGATTTTGTCAAAAGCTTTTTCTGCATCTATTGAGATGATCATGTAGTTCTTCTCCTTGGCCCTGTTGATATGGTGCATTACATTTATTGACTTGCATATGTTGAACCATCCCTGCATTCCTGGGATGAATCCCACTTGATTATGATGTATAATCTTTCTGATAACTTGCTGTATTTTATTTGCCACTATTTTATTGAGGATTTTTTCATCTATAGTCATTAGGGAGATTGGCCTGTAATTTTCTTTTTTGGTTGGGACTTTCTCTGGTTTTGGTATTAGGGCAATATTTGTTTCCAGGAATGAGTTAGGGAGACTTATTACCCTTTTGATTTCACTGAAGAGTTTGAGGAGTGTTGGCATTAAGTCTTTCCTAAATTTCTTGTAGAATTTAGCAATGAATCCATCAGGACCCAGGCTTTTCTTTGTTGGTAGGGTCCTAATTACATTTTTAATTTCATTACCTGAAATTGGGTTATTCAGCAGGTTTGCATCTTCTTGATTCAGCTTTGGTAATGCATAGGTTTCTAAGAATCTGTCCATTGCTTCTGTGTTATCGAATCTATGTGAGTAAAGTTTTTGAAGTAGGTGTTGATGATCTTCTGTATTTCCCCCGGGTCTGTAGTGATTTCATCCTTTTCATTTCTTATTGCATGAATCTGAGTTTTTTCTTTCCTCTTCTTGATAAGGTTGACTAGGGGTTTATCAATTTTATTTACTCTTTCAAAGAATCAACTCTCTGATTCATTGATTCTTTGTATTGTTTTCTTAGTTTCAATTGCATTAATTTCTTCTCTAATCTTAATAATTTCCTCCCATCTTTGGGCTTTGGACTTGACTTGCTCTTTTTCTAGAAGTTTGAGGTGCAGCATTAGGCTATGTGTGTTCTTTCTGTTTTTCTGATATGAGAGTTTAGTGCTATAAATTTCCCTCTGAGGACTGCTTTCATTGTATCCCACAGGTTCTGGTAATTTGTATTTGCATTTTCATTTAATTGTAGATATTGTTTAATTTTTTCTTTAACTTCTTCTGTGACTCATTGGTTATTTAGTAGAGTATTATTTAATTTCTATGTGTTTATGCAGTTGTTGGAGGGTTTTTTTGTCATTCATTTCCAATTTTACTGTGCTATGGTCTGATAATATGCATGGAATTATTTCAGTTCCTTTGCATTTACATAAGCATATTTTATTTCTTTAATAATGATTCTCATTTCATTTTTTTATCTGAGAGAATATTTTTATTTGAATTTATAGCTTCATTGAGCTGTTTCTTTACTGCATTTTCTATCATTTCAGAAAGTTCAGTTATGTGACTCCCACTGTCTTCTATTTCAGTGTCTCTTGGGTTTGTTCTCAGTGGGCTGGGGGACTGAGACTGCCTCTTGGCCTTTTGTTTTGTCATTTTCTTCTAGAACCTATGTGGCTCTGTGTCCTGCAAGGCTGACTGGGTGTTTCCCTGGAGGGTTGTGCTGAGTTGCGGGACCCAGTAGTGCTGGATCCTGTGTGCAGCCAGTGGGGCGGCCTCCCAGTGTCTGTGGGTGGAGACTCTGCCTTACTGGGTGTGGGCCAAGGCCTCCCAGTCCCAAGGAGCTAGGCAGAGTGTACCCTGGAGTGTGGGGCCAGCTGGACCGTGAGTCTGGCTGCAAGGAGTTTAGAGCATCTGCTGTGTCAGGCAAGCCTGGGCAAGTCCCAGGCCTACAGTGCCAGGGCCTTGCTCCTGGCTGGGTGGGGCCCGTGAGCTCTAGGATGTGGCATGCAGGCTGCTCCACTGAAGTGTGGAGCTTGCGTTCACTCTGCGCTCTGGTAGGGGAACTCCAAGCTCTCCAAGGCCCTGCAGCTATGCTGCTCAGTCCCTGATGAGCAGCTCTGGGCTCCTGGGCTGGGCTGGGTTCAGTACTTCTGTGTCCTGTGAGGCTGGCCAGGCATTCCCCTGGTGGTTCATGCTGTGTCACGGGACCTGGTAGAGCTGGATACTGTGCACCTTTAATAAATTTTAAAAAGAACAATAATCCCCAAATCATTTCAAGAGCCAAGGATTGTAGTGATACCAAAATAAGGGAAGGACCCAGTGAAAAAAAATAAAAGTAATGCAGGCCAAAATCTTTAATGAACATAGATGCAAAAATCTTCAATAAGATGCTGGCCAACAGTATAAAGCAAATCATTGAAATGATTAAACATTATGACCAAGTAGGTTTTATGAAAGGGATGCAGAGATGGCTCAACATATGCAAATCAATAAATGAAAAATACTGTAACAGAACCAAATTATAATCTCAATGTACAGAGAAAAAGCATTTGAAAAAGTGCATCATCCACTGATTAAAAAACAAAAACTACAGAAAGTTAGACTAGAAGTTCTTTGTCTCACTCTGATAAAAGCTATTTGTTTTAAACCAAACAACACCATACTAAATGGACAAATATGGATGCTTTCACTCTAAAACCAGGAACAAGATAAGAATTCCCACTCTCACCAGTCCTGTTCAATATAATTCTTGAGCTAGAGCAACTAGAAAAGAAAAAGAAATAAATGAAACATAAATAAGAAAAGAAGTTAAGTTATCATTGTGTATTGATGACACAGTACTCTACAGAGAAGACCTGGAAAACTCCAACAAAAGTCTCCTAGAATTAATAATCAAACTTGATAGTATGGCCAGGCATGGTGGTGCACGCCTTTAATCCCAGCACTTGGGAGGCTGATGCAGGAGGAGCATTGTGAGTTCGAGACCGGCTTGGGCTACAACGCAAGCACAAGCCTGGTCTGAGTTACATAGTGCGACACTGCCTCAAAAACCTAGGGCCAGGAGTTTGCCTCAGTGGCTTACGCACCTGCCTGACAGGTATGAGGTTGTGAGTTCAATCCCTGGTTCCACAAAAAATAAAAACTTGATAGTATGGCAGGATACAAAATTAGCATTCAAAAATCAACAGTGTTCATTTACATGATTTACATGGGTAACAAACTCATAAAGACAAAAAATAGGGAAACAACACTTTTCACAAGAGGATCAAAAAAATGAAACATTCAGAAATCATCTAACCAAGGAAGTAAAGAACTCTACATTGAAAGCCACAGTCCTCTGAAAAGAGATTGCAGAAGATATTAGGAAATGGAAATATAGCTCCTATTCTTGAATAGGCAGAACCAATATAATGAAAGTGGACATACCTCCAAACTGTTACACAAATGTAACACAATCTCAATCAAAATACCAATGGCATTTCTCACAGAACTACAAAAAGCTATCTTAAATTTCATTTGAAACCAGAAGAGACCTAGACTAGCAAAAGCAGTGCTGGGAAACAAGAGCAAAGCAGAGGGCATTACATTCTGTTTTGCAGTTATACTACAACACACTGATAAAATAACATAGCTTTGGCGTAAAATAGAGGTAAGGATCAAAGTAACAGAATGGAAGATTCAGAAGCTATGCAACACACACCACATACTCAGCTATCTTTTTTCTGTTTTGTTTTGGTGTTGGTTTCTTTGGTACCAAGGATCAAACTTATGATCCAGCCCTTGTCTGGCAGGCACTGTGACGCTGAGCTATATCCTGAGCAACAATCTTATTTTTGACAATGGGGCCAAATACATTTACTGGAAGAAAGATAAACTAACAAATGGTATTGGGAAAGCTGGCTTTCTACATGCCAAAGATTGAACTTAGATCCATATATCTCACCATGAATTATACTGAAATCAAAATGGATCAAAGGTCTAAATATTAAAACAGAAATAATGTGACAGAAGACAAAATGTGTAAAACTCTTGAAGACATAGGTGTAGATAAAGACTTTATGAATAAAACATACAAAAAATATTATATGTATTAACAACTGGTATCATCTCCAATTTAAAACCTTTTACATAGCAAAATAAAACACCAACACAGTGAAGAGACAACTTACAGAATGAAATATTTTTATCCATTACTCTGCAGACAGACAGCTAATATCTAGAGTACATAAAAAACTAAAAAAAGGCCATAAAAATCTAAAGATCCAATAAAAAATGGACATCTGAAATGAATAGACACTTCCCAGATCAACTACAAATAGCAAATAAATATATGAAAAAATGTTCAACATTACTGGTCATGCTAGGATTGCAAATTAAAAAACACTGAAATTTCATCTCATTCAAGAAAGAATGGCTATCAACAAGATTTCAACAAGTAACAAACTGTGGCAAGGCTTTGTGGGAAAAGGAACCTTTTTCCATTATTGGTGGGAATGTAAATTGATACAACTATTACAGAAATCAGTATGACTATTTGTCAATAAATTAAAACCAGAGGTTTCATATAAACAATTGAGAAAAATCAGACCTCCCCCAAATTCAAAGTCCCAATCCAAAAATCAGCATCTGACATGAATATACATTTGTCAGTTGAAGAAATACAAATAGCAAAAAAAAATTATATAAAAAATGTTTGACATCATTGGTCTTTCAAGAAATGCAAATTAAAACAACACTGAGATATTATCTCACCCCAGAAATAATGACTATTATCAAGAAATCAACCAATAACAGATGCTGGAGGGGTTGTGGAGAAAAATGAACACTTGTTGACTGTTGGTGCAACCACTGCAGAAATCAGTGTGAAGATTCCTCAAAAAGCTAGGATTAGAGGTCCCATTCAGCACAGCTATTCCTCTTCTGGGTGCTTTCCCATAAGAATTAAAAACACCACACCACAGTGATATATGTGCACCCATTTTTAGAACAGCACAATTTGTAATAGCTAAATTTTGGTAACAATCCAAATGCCCATCAACAAAGAAATGGATAAAAATGATTTGATAATTTTATACAATGGAGTACTACTCAGCTGCCAAGAAGGATATACTTGAGTCTGGGTCAAAGAACAAAACTGATTAGTAGAGGCAAGGAAGTTGACTCCATACTAGTTAAAGAAACAATTCAATATGAAGAGATAACAATAACAAATATTTATATGACCAATACTGGCACACTTAGCTTCATAAACCCAATGTTATTGGGCACAATAGATCAGAAAATCCTCATCACAAAAACTAAGGTTGACCTCAATTTCCCACTTTCATTCCTAGACAGATCAATTAGATTTAAAAAAAATCAACAAAGAAATTTCAGAGTTGGACATCACCTTTGAATAAATAAACTTAATAGATATGTACAAGGTGCTCCTCCCTGATATTATGGCATACATGTTCTTTTCAGTGTCACAAAGACTTTTCTCTGAATAGACCATAATATGGTTAATATGGCTTGTGTAAATAAATACAACAGAAGCAAAATAGTCCCGTGTATGGTATTTGATAACAGTGAATTGAATATAGAATTAAATGACAAAAGAAAAAATTTTATAAGCATGTGAAAATTAAATAATTCACTCTTGAATAAAAAATGGGTCATGGAATAAGCAAGAAATCCAACAGTTCCTAGAATCAAAGAATAAGGCCAATATGACAGGCCAAAGAAAATGAGACACAATAAATGTAGTCCTAAATAGCAAAATTTATTGCTGTGAATGCAAATTTTAGAAAAACTGAGCAATTTCTATTAAAAATCTAATTATGTATCTCAAGGTAGTAGGAAACAAAGAACAATCCATATGCAAAGCTAGTTAGAGAAAGGAAATAATTTTGACCTAAAGAGAAGGGTAGAAATTAATGGAACTGAGACTAAACAGGAAGTGCAATGAGATAATGAATGAACCACATGGTTCTTTGTTGTTTTGGGTTTTTTTTCTTTTTTTTTTTTTGCGGCACCGGGGATTGAACTCACAACCTCGCGCCTGCCAGGGCAAGCGCTTAAGGCACTGAGCCAAACTCCCGGCCCTGGTTTTTTGAGGCAGGGTCGCACTATGCAGCTCAGGTCAGCCTTGCACCGCGTTGTAGCCCAAGCCGGCCTCGAACCCACAACGGTCCGCCTACCTCAGCCTCCCTAGTGCTGGGATTAAAGGCGTGCGCCACCACGCCCGGCTACCACATGGTTCTTTGAAGGACTAAATGGAATAGATAAGCCATTAGCCAAACCTAGCAGAAGGAAAGAAAAAATACATATCAATACAATTAGAAATGAAATAGACACAATCACAGCAGATACCACCAAAATCTAGATTATTTGTCACTACTTACAAACATGAACTCAAATAAGTTGGAGAATCTAGAAGAAATGGATAAATATGAATTTTAAAATTTGAAGAAATTAAAACTCTGAGTATTCCAATAACAGGAAATGAAATTGAGACAGCAACTAAATACTTAGAAAATGCAAATCCATGACCTTACTTATACATGAATGAACTCTACAAGAAATGTGGTAAAGTGCCAATGCCAATAATATTCAAAATCTTTAATAAAATTGAAAAGGAAGTACTTGCAAACTCACCCTTACAAACTAACAAGAAAGAGACACAAATTTAAGCAAGACTACAAAACAACATTTGTAAAAATCATAGATAAAACAAATTGGCATATATTATATATATATACTAGCTTCTTTTATTTCATTGAAATATTTATGCTACTATCTGTTCATTTCTTCTGAGAGAATAATTTTGCCTATCCTTGCACTCTGAGTAACTGTTCTCTTACTTTTTTATTGCTGTTTAATTTTATTTTTTCATTAAATAATAAAGAATAAAAAGCCAATAACATACATGTAAAAATCTTCAACAAGATACTGAATAGTGGAATGCAACAAATTATTTAAAAAATCACATCATGACTTAGCAGAATTTATACCAAGGATGAAAGAATTGTTCAACAAATGCAAATCAATAAATATAATTCACCACATAGAAGTAAGGGCAAAAATCACATGGTTGTATTAATAGATGCAGAATAAACGTTTCATGAATTTAGTATCATTTCATAATGAAAATGCAGAAGGAAACAATTACAGAAGGACTTTTTTATCAATCTGATAAAAAACCATTTATAAGACAATCAAAACACCTACATCATATTAAATGGGGAAAAGCTGAAATCTTTCTATCTAAAATCAGAAGCAAGATAATGATATCTACTATTATGGCTCTTCTTTCTTATTACAGTCAATAAGAATAAGCAATAGGTAATATAAGGAATCAGGCAAGAGAAATACATGAAAGTGAAACATATAGGCAAGGAAGTAATAAAACTACCATTGTTCAGACATGACATGATCCTTTCATACACATGCCAAAATACTTCATCCAAAGAATACTAGAACTAGTAATCTAATTCAGCATTGTAGCAAGGTAAAAAAACAACAACAACAAAAAAAAAACCCCTCAATGCTCATAATCAAGTGTTCCTGTAAAGAAATAATTTACTCACCAAGATAGTAATTAGAAAGATAATACCATGCAAAATAGCCTCAGAAAAAATAATTGTTTAGGAAGTAACCTAACCAAACAGATGAAAGTTCTCTACAATAACAACTATGAGTCTCTCAAAGAAGAGATTAAATAGGACAGTAGAAAATGGAAAGATAATCTTTGTTTCTGTGTGAGTAAGCCCAATATTATCCAAATTGCCATAACACCAAAACTGATACAAAGATTTAATGCAATCCTCATCAGAATAACAGTATACCTTACAGAAATAGAAAAAGCAATTATAAATTTTATATTGAATCAGAAGAACAAAAACAATCCTGACAACACAACAAAGCAGGAGATATCAAAATTCCATATTCTGAGTTATATTAAGAGGCTGCAGTGATAAAAACAAAATGATGCTGACATGAAAACTGACACGTGAATCAATGGAGCATAACAGAGGTTGTCAAAACAACCTTGGGCACATTCATTCATTTGATCTTTGACAGAGCGTCCAAAAACATACAATGGAGGAAAAATAGCCTCTTAAAGAATTGGTGCTGAGAAAAGTGGTTACACTCAGTTAGAACATCTGAATCTAGATTTCTATCCCTCAACATGAACAAAATAAAATCAAAATAATTAAAGACCTGCATATTAAGACAGAAATATTTAATCTGCTAGAAGATAAAACAGGTAAAACTCTTGAAGACAGATAGATACTTTGTGAACAGAATCTCTATTGCCCTAGAAATAATATCAAGAATAAAGAAATGAAATTCCATCAAAGTAAAAACTTTTTGGACAGTAAAAGAAACAATAAATTACAGAATGGGAAAGTATTTTGCCAACTACTTCTTGGATAGAGAACTATTATCAGAAAAACAAATAAAACTCAAAAAAATTTAAAGTCCCCATATAAGTGATCCAACAAGAATGACCAAACGAAATCAATAGATGCTTCTCAGCAATATAAATGGTCAATTAAATCATGAGAAAATATGTTCATGTTAAGCAATTAGAGAAACACAAAATAAAACAACACTGATTGGTATCAGTGTTGTTTTATTATTATTATCAGTATATCAAATAATACATCTTGGCAAAATATGATTAAGGCACTCTTCCCCATTGTTGGTGGGAATGTGCACTAGTACAAAAACTATGGGAATCCTATTGCAAATTCCTCAGAAAAGTAAAGAAAAACAAAATTCCTCCCAACTCTTCCCCTTCTAGGCATCTTCCTAAAAGAGTTACAGTTATCATCCTGTCACCATGATACATGTATTCCCATGTTTATGTCAGCCTAACTTATAATAGCTAAGTCTTGGAAGAGAATTATTTATCCAACAGTGGATGACTGAATAAAGAAAACGGTGTTTATAATTCATTGGAGCACTTCTCTGCCATAAAAGTTGATATTTTTGAATCATTTCTAGAAAAACAGATGCACTGTGAAACTATAAGTGAAATGCATCAGACACATAAGCTTTAATATCACATGGATTCTCGTATTTGAGAAATCCAAAGAATAAGCAATTCAAAGAGCAAGGTAAATAGTAAGAATCTTAGGTGGTCATGGTGGTGCATGCCTGTAATTCCAGTACTCAGGAGGCTGAGGCAGGAGGTTCATTGTGAGTTCAAGACCAGCCTGGGCTACAAAGCGGGCTCACGGCCAGCCTGAACTGCACAGAGAGACCGTATCTCAAAAAATACAAATAATAACAATAATAATAGGAACCTAAGAGATAGATTTTTTTTGCAAAAGGGAAAGGGACCCAGAGATAGAGATAGAAAAAAGAAGTGGTGAAGAAAGGAGTAAAAATAATTACAGTGTTTAACTACACATACCAACTGCCTTGGAAGAATGTAATCGGCTTAGTATGAGACTGCCTAAATTGTATGTGTTTGATTGCTTGTCTTTTGCTCATAATGAGATGATGCAGCATAGGTAAGAATTGGGTCAAAGAGCAGTGTCCTCAATGGATTTAAAAGTTAAGATCTTATGTGTTGAGAGGGAGAATAAAATGTTTCTAAGGAATAGGTGCTAATTAGACAATGGCCCTCATGTAGGTCTGATATGATCAGGTGGCAAGAGTGAAGAGGGTGGGAGCTGTAAGATCAATTTATATTCATTAATGATGAAGATAATAATAATAATCATTATTATTATTATTATTATATATGCTATTGTGTAGACTTCACCATCAATGTTACTGTTTAATGGAACTCTCAATAAAACATAAGTGTTTGGCACTGACATTTCAAAACATTAATCTTTAATAATTTTAATTATTTTGTGTCAGTTTGGTCACTAAAATCATTCTGTCTCAGAACATGTGTTCCATTGTGGCTGGCAGACAGAATTTGAGTTGAATGGATCCAAGTGTGCTCTCATGAACACCAAGTGGACTATCACCTTAATCATTACCATTTTAAGTCTGACTTATTTAGGAAAGCATACATGGGTATCATGAACAGAATGCAAATTGTTTGGGGAGTCAAAAAAGTTTCCAGAATCAAGATTTTTTTATAAAGTTGGAAGAGAATGACTTGCCATGGGCTTAATCTCTTTTACTCTAGTTAAGCCAAAGTTTATTTCAAGAGTAATGGCATTTTAGACTTGAAGTAGGAGAGTGCTGTTTCATTATACACAGTCTTCATATTTGGGAGATTCTAAGATTGCTGTGTTCTGGAAAATAGTAAAAGACCAAAATTTTAGGCTTGTTTGCTCTATGTGTTAAAAAACACTTCACTGGTGCCCAAAAATATTTAGGGTATTTATTTTCTGATATTAAAAAAGCATTTTGTGGTGCTGATAGAGACCACTATGAAGCAGCCCTGAGGAGGATATAAAATTAATCAATTGGCTTTCTATGTTTACTTGTGAGTCTGTCCTAGGCCTAAGACCATTTTCTGGAGATGGGCAAGTGAACAGCTGTGAGTCACTGGTCCTGGCTGAGGCCTGTAGTGGCCTGTGATGCCATGACATCTCAAAAGACAAGACAAAGCCATGGCTAAGCTCTCACCCCAATTAACTATGGTGAAGGCCAACATGGAGATAAGATAGTTCTCCTAAATTAGAGAAGTCCTTGAACCAACTCCCAAGGTCCTGCTCAGTTTTCCACACTTCCCACTCTAAGTCTTTCTCTTGTCTGAAAACCAAATAAATAGGGGTCACCCAGAGAACCTCTTTATCTCAGGCCCCAGAGAATCTCTAATTCAGATAGGGGTTTTGATCCTCCTGGAGTTCTAAAGTCATACCACTTGCCTCTTATTTAAGCCTTTGCATCCATTCATTTGGGAGGCTGTGGTCCTTTTCAGTCTGCAATATAATGCCAAAAAGTATTTAGGGTATTCACCTAGAACATTTCTCTTGCTGAGTTTCCAATAGTCTGTAATTGTATAAAAGTCTGGGCTTACACATGATGATAGTTAGACCCAGGGCCTTAACAGGCTACACAGCTTAATCAAAAAGGCCTCCTATTAGCCCGGGGTACAAGATACAGTGCTCCATACCATATTGACTGTTTTTGTTTAAGTTCTACCCCGCTTTTGGTGAAAGTTTAATCTACCTCATGTTAGCATCTAAAGGATCTTGAAAAGAATAGTATTAATCCAGTTGAGAATAGGTAGAAATGGGAACTACCTGTAGAACAAATATTTTCATAAGTCTTAACTGTTTCACCAAAGAAACGTTTGACCTTTGAAGAGATGTCAGGTAAATGCAGTCATAAGTTCAAATGTTTCTTACCAACCTCCCCAAACCTTGAAAAGAATTATGGATACCTTTCCATGTTGTTCAGTATTATGAAACTACTGGTTAATGTGACCAATTGGGGAACTTAATGTCAAGTAAAGACAGCTCGGTCCCTTTCTTTTTCAGGGAAAAATATTTTATCTTTTTTGGTGTGTAAGCAAATACATCCTTTTAGGAGGAATTCTAAGCTTCTGGTTTAAATTATCAAATATTTGAAAGGAATGAGAATTCTTTTGATTTCATGATTGTGTTTGTAGGTTTCCAGACCCAATAAGAGGATGTTTATAACCATGATTTTACAGCACTCACATTTTTTACTGAGGAGTCACTGGTGAAGTGTGAGTTGCTGCTTGTGTTTTATTTTTTTCTACCAAAGGTAACATATAGATAGATTGCTTTTTGTTGTTGCTGTTTCTCCTTTACTTTTTTGTCAAATACTTGATAAATTATGAGAAGCACCTTATCAGGATTTGTACTGTGTTGACCCTCTACTTTTTTTCTTTTATGGCTAATATTTGGTTTGACCAGTAGAGGGGGTCCAAAGACCACTGTAGTAAATTGTGAGTTGGGTTTATAAATGTCATAATGAAGAAATTCCTCCATGATGTCTATTTTTAAAAATGATTTTCTGAATTAAAAAGCTGGCCTAGTGGGATGTTGTGCATCATCAGTTAACTAGTAATGGTTCTAGTGCATCTACATGTGCATCTACATGATCTTAGACCTCATTTTAATGATTGTATTGACTTATGAGGTCCCAAGGCTATCTCAGAGTACACTGGTTAAATTTTGGCAAGTATAACGAATTGTTTACTATCTTTACATGATCAGATTTGTAATAGTTCCTTATATTTCTTGTAGTTTTTGTAATTGGCCCTCTTCAGAGGAAGATTTTTTACATTTATGTGGTTTTCTTATTTATAGGGTGGTAAAATTTTTTTCTTTCTTTCTTTAATCCTAAAGTCAATGTAGGTGAGGTTAGGTGGGTAAAGGGGAATTCTTAACTAGTATGTTAGGAATAGTTGTTTGCGTGGAAGGGATGTTAGCATTTTTTAATGAATTTTTCTCAATACTGTCCATTATTTCTCATAAAAATGTCATTAAAATGCTTCAATTTTTAAGTATACATGAGGTAATTGAGTAACTTTCTTTTTTCTTTCATTCTTTGTTTCTTTCAGAAATTTACAAGGAAGAATTGGGGAAAATAGTAAAAAGGCATGTTGCCCAATAGAATGATTCAGTTTAACTTCTAATTTATGTTATTTGCCCAAAGCTCACTGATAGAAGCAGTACATACCCCTGAATACCTCTCTGGCTACAGAAGCCATGCCATAACCTGATCTGGGTGCCAGCCACCTCATGTTACCCTTCACATGGGCACTGTCTATGTAGTATATATCCCATCCCTTCATTTCATTGGATGAGTGGGGAAATAAAGATTTCCCTCCAAACCTTTAGGCAAAAGTGGGTTTTGTTTGTTTAGGTTATGTTTTTCTTTTCTTGGATTTTGGTTTAAATCTTTGATGTTAATAGTATAAGCCACAGGCATGATAGGAAATGAGAAGATGAAGATCCAATGAAAAACTTTTTGAAATTTCCTTTGTTAACTATCAGGCTCCTGAATGTATTGCTGTGATCCAGAGAGAAGCATGGGGAAGGTAACATATAGATGCTGTATCAGCTACTACAGCCTTAAAACAAAATTGGTGTATCTTTGGACTTTAAAATTGTTCCCATACAGTTTACTTTATTTTTGTTTAATAAAATAAACAAAAAGGATTGTCCATGGGAATGTTTTTGAAAAAAAATATTGATCCTGGCCCCTGAATTTCTCTGGTTTTCTATCTTGCTATATATTTTCCACATTTGCATTTGCATTGTGATACCAGGTCTCGTGAAGATCACTGCAGAAAAAATTTTGGGGCCAACCTTGTTTTATAATTTCATTCTTCAAAACTATAAGCTAAATAACCTTCCTATGTTTACAAATATCCAGGCCCAGATATTTTGTTACAGCAATAGAAAATGAATTTATATATTCAAAATATCAAAGCATAAATATATGCATTATATGTAATGCTGTCAATTTTGAGGTCAAAATTTTTTATAACTTCAAAATCAATTTTAAAACTACCTTTATTTGATAAATGCTACCTCAAATTACATGAGATTAAAAACTAAGTGATTTTCTATATTCTTGAGATTTTGAATAATAAGTAACTTTTATGATTGTGTAACAAATTCTAATTCAATATAAATACTACCCATTTAAAAGATTTTTTAAAATGTATTAAGTTGTACTATCTTAGAATCCTTTGTATATCCAGAAACCCCTGTGAGTGGACAAAATGTGCCTCCATATAAAATAGTTTTCCTCTTTTATCAAGTCTCAAGACCTTGTTTTTAGGAAAGCCTCAGGGCCATGGAAGTCCTTGTTTTTAATCCGTGTCTAAGAGTTTACCATGGGAAGGGAAATTTTGGCAAGAATGTACAGAGAGATAGAGAAGAAGGTAAGGGCTTCAAAGGGTCAAAGATATGTACATTTTTAATGCATAATCATGTGAATAATAAGGTGGACCCAGTTGTCAGAAGATATAGTTAACAGGGGTCTTATGAAAAGAAATCGCAGAGACAGAGAACTTTCCATGGGAAACATAGAAATCTCAAATACAGCTAGAAAGAAGAAAAGTCCCATTCAAAGAATTGGGAAAGAATTTGTATGCAAGGAAAGAAAGTCAGGAAGTATATACTCAGGCCAATAAAGTACTTTAAGATTTGAGATGCAAACCCAGTTTTATAGAGCATATTCCAAATGTTAATAACCAAAATTAGACTTTACCAACTTCTGTAGGCACTTGTTTAGGGCAATTATTTTGACAACTGATTGACCAGTTGATGCCTAATCCACATCAGAACTAAAGACAAAGGAGTCAAAGGTTTAAGCTTAAAATTCTGTGTGATTGTTCAACAAATCCAATGATGAAACAACCTGTTCAAGTCATAATGCCGTAACTTTTAAAGAAAGAAAATAAAAGATCCTTGTAAAGGTGTGGTAAATCAGAATTTATTCAAGGTAATTGCCATCAGTATCAAAATCACAGTAATATAGATTTTCGGCGGAGTAAGACTACACTCTTGGAAGTGTTGCTGGCCATTGTATGCATGCTTTTGCTTTTATTCTAATACCTCCAATCAGTTTAGAGACAGTTGACATTTTGGGACTGTGTTGGGATGAGAAACTGCAGGCACAAAGACTTCCACTGGTCTCTACAGTAGTATTCCCTTTATTAGATATGTTTCAAACACAAAACTTTATATGACTAAACTCTTGGGCCAGAGATTTAGCTCAGTGGTGTAAGTGCCTGACTGGCAAGTGCAAGATTGTGAGTTCAGTCCCTGATACCAAAGGAAAAAAAAAAAAAGAAAAAGAAACTAAACTCTCACCCCATTGCAATATCAAACAGTCATTTTTTACTTCCTGATCTTTTATTTTCTGGCATTTTCCTCCACCTGGTTGTAGATGAAAGTGCCTGTCACCTGGCTAGGTTTTATGCTATTTTGCTGAAACTTTCCCAGATTGGTGTTTGATCTCCTGTTAGCCAGGTGCATTTCCCACTGTCTCATGATTTCAGTTTTTCTGTGTCAAACTCACAATTATGCTAGGCCCAGGCAAACTATTAGAAAGTGTGCCTACTGTTTCCCTAGAGAGGTGGTTGTTGTAAGCTGGAAATTTAAAATATGTCAGAGTTTTTGTTCTATGCCACCTACCAAGTCAGAAGAACTTATTTAACAAGGTTCCCTGCCCCAGTACTTAGGCCATTTCCTATTTGTTCTATAGAGTCTGAGGCAAGGGGTATGCTAAGATCTATATCCATTGGGAAATGCTGCAAATTATCAATTGGTACCCTTATCACCTTGCTGAACTCAGGTCTCCTTTCTGCTCAGATTGTAGCTCAATATAATAGCAAAGCTAGCACTCAGAAGACTATACAGTACTGAGATTTTTCTGATCCCATTCTACAGGATGGAAATCTCTGCTGTCCTGCTGAGCCAGCATTTCTTCAATGCTAGTGCAGTTTATTATTTTATTTTATTTTATTTATGATTATAAATAACAGTATTCCTTGGTTGCATCTGGTTGCTTGCTCACTCAAGTTAAAATCAGGCAATTTCCAATGAGGTTCCCTATCTCTTAATAGAGCTGTATCTTTTGGTTTAGATAAATATCCTGCAGTGGTTTGTCAGTATTGTTGGCCTCTGGTCTACCATCTTCAGGCATCTCCTCCAGTTAAAATTTTCTGAGATTTTTCAGTCAGTATTTCTATTTCATTGCAAAGATCTTGGAAATTTCAGTAATTGTTCATTCAAAAATTTATCTGCACTTTGCTTTTACTCTTTTTCTGGAATATATATATTCTGGTTGATAGCATTTCTATTTCAATTGTATACTTTTTTCTTTTATATTTTTTTCAATTGTACACTTACATTTTTCTTTATTCTTTTTAAAATTTTTCTCCTCTGCCCTAGTCATTGCAAATTATCATCTTTTAAGTTTATTTCAGACTGCTTAATCTGCTTCATTAATTATGGTATTGAGCCCTACAATTAACTTTTATTTTATTTTATATGTTCAGTATTTCTGATTATTTATTTTTAATGTTATTAATTATTGTGTTTTAATTGTAAATATAATTGGGGCCTAGTATATTTTCATTCATGCATTTAAAATACATTAATTTTATGCAATCTTCTTTTTTCTTTCCCAATAATTTTTCCAAATATCCACTAATTATTATTCAATGTTCAAGTTGATTTTTTTCAGAATCCACCTATGAGTGAGAAGATGTAACATTTCTAGCTTATTTCATTCAACATAATAGTTTTCTGATAAGTCAACTTTGCTGCAAATGACAAGATTTCATCTTGCTTTAGGATAAAATAACTCTGCACTACATAAATATGTCACATTTTAATCCATTAATCTGATAATAAGCTCATAGGCAGACTTCCTTTTAGCTGTTGTGACTAGTGCTGTGTTAAATATGAGTAACAGGTATTTTTTTGGCATGCTGAATTCATTTTTCTTTAATTTATGCCAAATGGCAGCGTAGCTGGATCATATAGTAGATTTACTATTAATTTTATTGAGGTTACTGCATATTATTGTCCACAGTGGTAACAATAATTTGCATTCCAACCAACAGTGTATAAATTCATATTTTTCACATACACAACATTTAGTATTCAAAAAGTTTTCAAATAGTTATTATAACCAGCATAAAATGGTATCTTATTGTAATTTTGATTATATTTATCTCATCTCTAAATATGTGGAGAAATTGTTTCATAAATTTCTTGGCTATATGTAGTTCTTCTATTGAGAAATGCATTTGGATAATTTGTCCATTTTAAGACTGAACTATTTGGGTATTTGTGGTAAGACATTTTCAGATCTTTATGTATTCTGGATATTAATCTATTAGACAAATAACTAGCAAATGTGTTGTCTCTTACTATATGCTGTCTATGCACTCTTTTGTTTGTTCCCTTTGTAGAGCAGAAACTGCTTGCTCTCACATAATTAAATTTCTCAGTTTTTTCTTTATTTCTTATGTCTCTAGGTTTTATCCAGGGAATAATTCCTTGTATCACTGCCTTAAACTATTTATTTTGTGTTTTGTTTCAAGTAGTTTCAGAATCTGAAAGTTCATATTTAGATAACTGACCCATCATCAACTTTTCTTGTGCAGAGTGAGAAATATAGCATAGTGGTTAAATTGTGTTATGTTGAAATAAAATATAGTACTTTTTTGCTGATTGGCTCATGACTTTTCATCACATAGGATGAGTTTTTAGAAAAGGTCTTTTAAAACTTATTAACCATATTATTATGTCATTAGTTCTGCTTATGTGATATATTACATTTATTGATTTTATTCTTTTGCAGATTAAACATCTGTTAATTTTCTTAATTTTTATGTGTTTCCTCTGATTTCATGAACTAATCTACATGCATTTTCCTTTAGTTCATTGAACATCTTTGACACATACTGTAAATTCTTTCTCATGAATATAATAACTCTGCTTTAATTTAAGGCGTATGTGTAGAAATTTATTCTCACTCCTTTGAGCCATTTTCTCCTCTTTCTTCATATGTTTGTAATTTTTTTAAAAATTGATATTTGGGCATTTGAAAAAAGAACTGTATGTCAGTCTTTATGTTATGTCGTCATTCAGGGGAGTGCTTTACTAATCAGTATAAGCCATGCTTCTAGAATTCTCAAACTTTATTCCATTCACTTATTTCTTCAAGGTGTTTACCTGCATAATGCCACATGATCACATTTTTTCTCCAGCATCTTAGAAATCTTACAAACTCTGTTATCAGGTTTATCATTTCTTTAAATGAAACAATACTCAGAAATGCACCTTTGGTAGCTTCATAATAATACTGATCATTAGATGCATTTACGTGCTAACAGGGGAGTCCCTTCTAAGGCATTTCTTTTCTTTTTTGGGGGGAGGAAAGCTTGTGAAAGTAGTTTTTTTTATTTTAAAGGGAAAAATTCAGAAAAATCAAGAAGCAGTCAAACACTTAATAAACAACAACAAAAGCAAAATGGCAAAAACAATGACAGCAACTGAAAAACAATGGCAATATAGGATTTCAAAACAAGATGACAGGAATTTAATGATGATTACAATATAAAATATAACAACCTCGTAAGGCATTTCATCCCTATTAATCTACCCTATGCTGTGCATGGAGAAAAACCAAAAACAAGCATTTCAAAGGCTCAAATTTTACATTCCTTTTCATTTGTATCCATTCTTTTTTTAAAATTACCTGACTTGTGTGGCTTTTCAATTAGTCTTCAGGTTTTTGAGAAGTGTTCTAATCTAAATATTATTAAGTTCATGTGTTATTAAGAGAATAATAATAAATTCTTTATTTGTTATTGTGCTGTTTTCATATCCTTCCAAGAGATGTTTTAATGATTCTTTGAAAGTGCAAGCCAAGGACTAGGAAATATTTTGTGAACATAATTTTTAAATTTTATGAGTTTTGGTTATGCAGTATTTTTGTAGGAAGTATGGATCTCTGATTTTGCATTGGTCTGACACTGAGATCCATTCTTTTCAAATATTATGACTTAGGTGTAAGGAACAGCATGAGTCAGAAACCAACAGAGACCACCGGGCTTGTGTAAAGGCAACATGGTGTGAAATTTATTGTACCTGTGTGCAGGCAGACAGAGGGCAAAAATCCATCTTTGTCACACAGAGAAAAACAACATTTTATAGGACTTGGTTAGTGTTTCCAGTGGGGAGATCAAGCAAGGTATCTGGTGAGGGAGTCAGGGACTTCTGGTGAGGAGAACTTAGCAAACATCTGTGGTTTAAGCTCTCTGTCCAGTGTAAAATGAAGTCCCAGCACTGAGAAGATTTCATGTTTTGTCTTATCTCTTCTTTATGACATCCTGAACAGTGTTTGCCAAGGGCAGCACATGTGCTGGGACAGAACAATGCGATGACTGAAAAAGCAGGTTGGATGCTGGAAAAGTCATGCCTGAGTCAAGCTTGACATTGCCATCTTTTTGATATTATAAACCAAAAGGCAAAAGAAGAAAAACAGAGATAAGCATCATTTTCATGACTGCTTCCTGCATGACACATGGGCTGAGTGGGCAACCTAATGGGAAGGAAAACCTTGGGGAACTATTTCATATCAAAGGAAGGAGAAAATAACAGCTGCCAATTAATGATCATTCAGATGCAGTCTTGTAAGAAAAGAAAATAATAAGGTCTGAACAAAAGAAAGATAATTATACAGACCAGCAGCTCTGCTAAGAGACAGAGCCATGAGGCCTATCTGGAGGATTTGTGAGAGGGACTACAGAGAAGGAAATCATCTATATATTATATGAGATTGGAGATGGATGGGCAGAATGAGAACAAAGCACAGGCAAGGTAGTGAGGGCTGTCTCAGAAGCCCTGTATCTAAACAATACAAGTTAACTGATAGGACTAAGAGCAGATGTGAGGAGTAGTGTAAGGGAATAGTAATGAAAGCATCCTTTAAATGTAGGGCAGAATAATGGATATGGAGGGAAGGATGACAGAGACAAGTGTGTATGGGTTAGGCACCACTGGATGTATAAGAAGGAGTATCTAGCTAATAGCATGGAGATCTCTTCCCTGGGAAGTATGCAGGTTCTTTTGTTGTTATCTTGAAGCCTGGCCTCCAACTCAGGCATCTCTGACCACAGTTATGGTGTTTTTACCTCTTGTCCTGATTTTCTGGAGGGGCAAGTCTTACCTGTAATATTTTTGCCTTACTTCACTGTCTATAATATTTTGGAATCTATCTATAATAGTCCCCTTTGTGAAGCAGTATCTCAAACTGCCATGAGGGGCAAGGAGTGGTGACTCTTCTGGCTTCTTCAGGTTGAAGGGGGTTGTGATTGTGATTGGCAGTTAGACCCACTCTCCAGAGGGTCTATCTAACAGACCCTTAATAGACATCAGGGGTTTTCTTCTTGGGTAAGAGTATAGCTTAAAATCTAGGGGAGACAAGGCTGAAGAAACAGTTAAGTATGTATGGGTCAAACAATAAAATCAACAAGATTGTTATGAATACAACCAAAAAATATTGCCACCAGGAAGAATCAGTAATAGCTTCCCACAGACAAAGTAAAGAGAAGATTCACTGAGTTTCAGAGTCTGACATAGTATCAACCTGTCATTTAATTTCTTGAATAGCCATCGATATATTAACAAAAGTGTCAGAAAAGTATATATAATATTCAGCTTTTATATTTTTGTGCTGATGTCAGGATTTCTAATATCATCTGATTTTTTACATCAGCTTGTCTTAATAACCTTTATTTTTATTTCAGAGAGAGAGAGAGAGAGAGAGAGAGAGAGAGAGAGAGACCAGTTGAGGTTTCCTCTATAGTGAATAACTCCTACTTTGGAGGGCACACTGACAGGTGACAAAAACTTATCTGCCTGTTTTGATTATACGTTTCTGCTGGATGTTTAAGATCAAGTTAAAAGGAGACCTGTGTTAATTAAAATTGACCTTTTGCTACCTATAAAGGTCAGGTAATTCTCTTTAGGTATAACTTTTGGAACAATGTACAGAGCCTTTCAACTCTTCCATCAGTGTCAGCTGCCAGTATGCTCACGGCTTGCTTGACCATATTGTTTCCTGTGAAAGCATGGGAATTTTTTTCCTAGTGACCCTCCTTTGGCACAGTGTACACTTGTTGATCTCTGTCCTCTGTGGTCCAGCAATATCTCTGCTCAGGAGATTGGGTCATGCATCAAAACTGTAGGATTCTGTAGAAAAGTTTATGTCATGTTCTGGGTCTCCACTGAACTTGGAGAGCCAGAGCCAAAATATTGGCTGTTTTTTAAGCCTAACTGTCTCTCTAGTTTTGTTCTCTAAACTTTAGTTGCTGAGCACCCAGAAGAAATCAGTTATATGGGTCTTAGCATATATAAAGCACACGTATAAACAGCTGTGTTTTCTTGTTAGAGCAAACAGTTGTTGTATGTTTTATAATTTAACTTCCTAGAAGGAAGGAAATTTTTTTAATCAAAGGGTTAAAAGTTAATTTTTAGTGAATTGTAAAAAAACCTAGGGGTTTTAGAGCCTGAATAGAAAGGTCTCAGATGCTGGCTGACCTAGGAGAAGTTTTACAGAAAAAAGAACAGGAGGGTAAGAGTGTACATGGTCTGGAGAAGCTGCATGGCAGAGTGGTAGAGTGGGTGTTGGGGGAGCATAAAATGGCAGGTTAGAGGAGCACTGCATAGGCAGCATGAGTCTCATAGCCTGGGGCAATGGCACCATGAGTGGAGGTGGACATTTGGAAGGTAACCCTAGGTAGGCACAGTTCAGGTGCAGACCAACTTGCTCAAGAAGACAGGCAGCCACAGTGTGGAATCTGTAGGGTCAGGGGCAGTGCAGTGTGGCATGGACTGGCCAAAGAATGCTATGTCAGGGGACATAGCAGCCAGAGGTGTGGCCTATTGCACATGGGGTATGGTGGCTTGGAGAAGGGTGAGGGGGATGTGCTATGCAGGTAAAATTTTCCTTACCCAGGCTGGGCTAGGGCACATGCATGGATGGTAGGCTGTGCATGCAGGCACTGTGGTCCCACCATGTGCATGAGTACTGGTTGTATCCTGAGCCCTGCTATGTTGTGTTGCCTTGGCTGTGAGGATGGTGAGCAGACTCTGGGGTGGGTAGGCTGGGCATGGCAGGCATGGGAACTTGGCCCTGGTGACATGCAGCCTGGGAGTCACAACCTGGAACCTGTGCCCTCAAGGAACAGCTGGGGCCCAGCAGTGAGGCTGGCACACGGTGGCCTGCACATAGGAGGGCAACAGGTGAAGTGTCTCAAGACAAATGGTGGTGGTGGGAGAGAGTCCAGTAAGGGAAAAGTCAGAGAGGAATTGACACGTGAGGGAAAAAGAGCGGGGCATAGATACAAGGAAAAAAGGAGAATTTGAGAAAGAGCACATAATGAACAGAGTCAGAAAACAAGAGTGCAAGGAAAGCCCAGACATAAAGTATTTTGGACTACTTCCTCAATCTTTGGCAATAATCATCTAAATCTTGCAAACTGGAAAAATCGGAACCACTGAGCTCTGGTCACAAAGAGTCATTGTCCAATGGGTAACCTGGTCATGTTGCATTCCAGAAAAAGATCAGCCATTTGGGCTTCAGATCAGAACAGAGGCAGGGACATTTGAGATTTTGCAGGAGACAGGCTAGGGAAGATGAAGGAGAATGGGAGGTTGGGGGTTTTCCACTGGAGTACAGAGAAAAGTGTAGGGGAGGGGCAGTATCTTTACAATGAATGTCTCCAATTGGAAGTCAAAGCCATAAAACTTGAGTAACCTACCAAGGCTGATGTCTGTGTAGTTGGTCTGTGCAGATGCAAAAAGGGAAGCAGCCTTCCTGTGTGAGTTTTGAGACCAGTGCTGGAGTTTAAAATGTATGAAAAACAGGACAAGACTTTCTTTGACTTTATGGGGAAGGATAAATGTAGGCAAGGAGGAAAAATGTAGAAAGAGTGGGATCTTATTTGATCAGAAATGTCTGGTGAAACCTGGCATGGCAGAAGTGGCAGTGATATAGGGGCAAGAAACTCCCAACCTACTTTATGTCTGGTATGAGTCTGTTTTCTCTAAAATTGAAGAATGAATTTTAGGAACCATGGAGGTTAAGAGCAAAACGTATTTATTGAGAGAAAGAAAGCTTCTATCTGAGAGAGAGACAGAAGGGGTCCCAAGTTGTTGCCTAAGACTCTGTCTTTTCTAGTGACTTTAATAGAGTAAAACCATGATAGGGCATACAGGGAACTCATAATGCAGATGGGCATGAGGAGTGACAGAACTGTGGTCAACTAATAAGATTAATTATTTAGGTAAAATTGACCAAATCAGGGACAAACGTGGAAGCAAGTCACATAGCAAGCAAACATTCTTACGGATCAGTGACTCTTTCTGTAGGGGGTTGGGATGGTAATTTCTTGATTCTCAAGATGATCCGTACCTAAGCCCTAATGTTTATACTTACGATGTGGTTGCATTTGTTTCAGCTTCTGTCTTGAGATCTGTCCCACAGCAAAAGTTGTGGGTCTCTTCCAGGGTCACAAGACATCTGGTCCTCTGTGTTGGCTTCTTTCAGGGCCTAGCCCTGTCTGACTGCCTATATTTCTAACTAACTCAGTTGCCTGTGATGGTAGGACTGATAGTTAAATTTAGAAACTGTTTCTAAGTTATAGCAATTGTAATGCATTGACACTTAGGTCCCTTTATTGATGGAGTCTGACATTTTGTCATAAATCCCTCTAACTTTAGTTATAATTATCTCCAAATTTTTGATAATGTAGAACCAAATTAACACATTATTTTGACAAATGAAAAACTCTCTTAAGTTTTATACATGAACAACAATATGTAATAAATTTGTAAAAATCAGTCTCAGCATCATCTTGATTATTTGGCAACCTGGATATATACAATATGACATATAGACAGTACAAAATCTCTCCAGAATCAAAGTCAGGCTTTTAGGTATAACTAAAGGAATGAGTGAAGAGAAAGTTATCCTAATTATAGTTTAAGCAACGTGTATTTTTGTGACTGTTTATTGAGGTACAATGCCTGGAAGGAAGACCAGGCTTGAGAAGGACAAAGAGACATGCCAGTGTCCAGCAGTTGACTGGTTTTTACCTCTTGTCATGGTTATTCAGGGCTCTTCCATGGAGATAACAGGCAGAGACGACGGTCTGGCCAGAGGAAAGAGATGAGTACCCCAATGATATAGGGGAACAATCTCAGTGGGAGAACCTCCAAATGGTATAGGATATGATCTCAGTGGGAGACCTCCAAATGATATAGGGGAACGATCTCAGTGTAAGACCTCCAAATGATATAGGAAAATGATCTCAGACCTCCAAATGATATAGGGGAATGAAACTCCCAACCTACTATATGTCCAGTGCGAGTTCGTGTTCTCTAAAATCGAAGAATGAATTTTAGGAACAACGGAGGGTAAGAGTAGAATATATTCATTGAGAGAAAGAAAGCTTCTGTCTGAGGGACAGAAGGGGGCCTGAGTGGATTGCCAAAGACTGTCTTTTCTAGTGACTTTTATAGAGTAAAACCATGATGAGGAAAACTGAGAACTTGCAAGGGAAATGGGCTTGAGGTGGGACAGAACTGTGGTCAACCAATAAGATTAATTGTTTAGGTAAAATTGACCAAATCAAGGACAAATGGGGAAGTGAGTCATGTAGTAAGCAAGCATTCTTATGGATTGGGGGATTGGGATGATAATTCCTGGCTTCTCAAGATGATCCATGACTAATTCCTAATGCTTATACTTAGGGTGTGGTTGCATTTGTTTTGCCTTCTGTCTTGAGATCTGACCCACAGTAAGAGGTGTGTTTCTCTTCCAAGGTCACAAGATATCTGGTCCTCTGTACCGGTTCCTTTGAGGGCCTAGCCCTGTCTGACTGCCTATATTTCTGTCTAACTCAGTTGCCTGTAACACTGAGGCCCTTCAGTCCTGCTAGACCAGTTGATAGGGTGGGTCTGAACTCTAGGGTCTTGGCCTCAGAGGGCAGTCTAACCTCCAGTGGTCACCTTTGCAGTAGGAGCATAGCTTGTGAGGCCTCTTAAGGCAGTCCCTTTTAAAGTGGCCTGGTTTGTGGCAGCAATAGTGGGTAGGTGTTGTCGTCAAATTCTTCTTGGAGCTCTGAGAATCAAATTTAAGGTCTGTTTTGTTTAAGGCCACAACAAAGGGCAGTTACTTTTTGGCCTATTTGTTGGCTTTCTCCCAGTCCTGATTATAGAATATTAAGGAAGCAGCTTTTACTAAGGAATCAAGTGAGCTATCTGGAGCAAAGTCTATCTCTTGTAGCTTTTTTTAAATATCTGGAGTTAACTGGGTAATAAGCATGTCTTTAAGCAAAATCTGCCCCTCTATTGAATCAGGAGCTATGGACATATGTTTAATTAGTGCCTCTACAAACAAGCTAAGAAGGTAGAGGTGTTTTCATCTTTCTCCTGAAAAATAGCTGACAATTTATAATAACCAGAAGACTTGGTTTTTGTCCTTCTTAGACCTTGGAGAATACACACTTGAAAATGTCTCTTGTTCCAATCTCCTGTTTTGTTGTCAAACCATTTGGGGTCTTGGGTGGGAACTGCTTGTGCACCAGTGGAAACTTGTGATTCCCCTGGCTGTCTATCTTCTGGCCTTTTAAAGTTAACAATATGATACTCATCTCCAAAGGCAATAGCAGCTTGTAATGCTGCTTGTCTCTCACTAGAAGGTAATGTCTGATTTAACAGTAACATTATTACATCTTTCCAACCTAGTTTATGGTTCTGAGTAAATCTTCTAAAGACATCTATGTACCTATCAAGGTCACATGAAAATTTTCCTAGTTCTAGTGTTATAGGCAACTGAGTTAGACAGAAATATTATAGGCAGTCAGACAGGGCTAGGCCCTGAAAGAAGCCAGCACAGAGGAGCAGATGTCTTGTGACCTTGGAAAAGATGCACACCTCTTGCTGTGGGCCAGATCTCAAGACAGAAGGCAAAACAAATGCAACCACACCCTAAGTATAAGCATTAGGGATTAGGCATGGATCATCTTGAGAAGCCAGGAATTATTGTCCCAATCCCCTAATCTGTAAGAATGCTTGCTTACTACATGACTCGCTTCCCCGTTTGTCCTTGATTTGGTCAATTTCACCTAAACAATTAGTCTTATTGGTTGACCACAGTTCTGTCCCACCTCAAGCCCGTCTGCCTTGCGAGTTTCCAGTTTTCCCCATCAGGGTTTTGCTCTATAAAAGTCAATAGAAAAGACAGAGTCTTGGGCAACCTACTTGGGACCCCTTCTGTCTCTCTCTCAGACAGAAGCTTTCTTTCTCTCAATAAGTATTTCTGTTCTTAACCTCCGTTGTTTTTAAAATTCATTCTTCGATTTTAGAGAACACGAACTTGTGCTGGACATACAGTAGGTTGGGAGTTTTGTTCCCCTATATCACTAGCTTAATTTGCTTTAAGTCACTGACAGAAAGAGACCTATGAATGGAAATAGTCTCATAAGGATTATAATTGTACCTGGAGCATAAATAAGAATTATCTCTCAATGTAAAGAAAGTTTGCACATAAGACAATTCTAACCATTTTTCCTCTTTCTTGTAGTATGATTTTAGTTGTAAAAGAACATCATAATTAATACCTTCCTCTGCATTCCATTTTGGCTCTGGGAGTAGGTAGGCTAAGCACCCATGCAGAGAAATATCAAATGGCTCTTTTTCAAGATGGAAGGGTCAGACATCTTCCAGTGCCTGAGAATGCATTCCAAAGGCATAAGGGACTTTGGCATTTAGTTGCCATGTCAATGTTAAAAGTAACATGTAAGGTTATGAAACATTTTTTTGTGTGTTCCAGGAATTGAACTCAGGAACTTTTGCTGAGCTGTCTCTAACCTTGTAATGCAACAGATTTTGACAATGAGCTATCTACCCAAAAAGGAGGTAATTTAGGTGTCCCTTTTTTATTCCTGTTTGATAATATCGTGAAAGTGTTCCTCAGGTTGAGTCTGCTCCAGGGCAGGTGGATGCCATCTGGAGAGTAGAAGATAAATTTGACCAGTCTGTCCACCGCCCACCGGCACACAATCTTATCTTCCCAGGTAGCTGGTGAACTTTGTTTCCATATGACATTTATAAATTATTGTAACAGGAGTGTTTAGAGAAGGAAGCATATCTTTGTAATAGACTATTGCTTTTGTTTGTTTCAGAAGAGGGCATAGTCAAAAAGGTGAGTTGGTAATTAGAGGATTTCTCTGGCTGAACTGTGAAGGAGATCGCATCTGGAGATAGATAATGCAACAAATGACTTGGGGAATTCCGGCCCTGGGCCCTAGGGCAGAGAAGCCTCCAAGACAGTCGTGTTACCCATCTAATCACCTGGCCAATCCTTCTTAGCAGAGGACGTGACTATGCTTTACTTAATTTTCTGTATCTGTGAAGCCCACAGGTTTGACTTATTAATTATCATCTAGCAATCACATTTAATATGTTAGTAAAGGCACATCAGTCTCCTAGGCAGGGGCTGATTTTCTGTCGGTGGAGTTCTCCAGAGACCACTGATGGCTCCTCATTTCTGCTTTAGATATTTCCATGTTGCTGGTCTCACTGATTACTCCACTCACAAAATGTATGTGTGTGCCTGTGTGACCAGGGCCACCTGGCCTGGGTGTCTCAGTGGTCAGCTGGCTCCACTTGCCAAAGGCATGTGTGTCCTGATATTTTCTCACCGTTATTGATCTTGTTTCCTTGTGCTTAATTTGTAGTTTCAGTGTGTCAAATATATTGTACTTTCATGACAACTAAACCTTATTTTATATCAATATTTGGGAGTTGTATTTCAGTGAAGATCACTCACAGGTTCCTCAGACATTTACTCTAGTCTAATAGAAGGGTGTAGTTCATCATTAATAAAAATTTTTGGCACCCAGGCAATAACTGATGCTATAAATATGTGCTATTCTCATTGCAACCAGACTGGAAGATAAGACAAGGAAGAATATAGTGCATTTCTATCAACGTATTTTGCATAACATACTACTTCCTTTTCTCATGGACTGATATAGATAGTTATAATTTGGAAATATTTCCATGTATATTAGAGGATACATTTACTTTTAAGATAATAGATAACATGGGTTAGTAGTTGGGTGAGAATTTTTTTCAGTCACTATGTCAAGTATTGTTTCCTTTTTCTCTCCAGCTCCTATTAGTTACCTTACAATTTCAGATAACTCTATTATCAATTCTGTCCACGGATTTTAGACACATTTAACATAAGTGAAAGTGTAAGGTTTTATATTTGATCATAACTGATATCTCCATGTTTAACTGTCTCTAATCTATTTTAAATAGAGCAGTCATGAAGAAATGTCATAAATACACAGATAAGAAGGTATATATCAGGTTCTTCAATGTGTGAACTAAGGAATTGCTCTGTATTTGATAAATTCTCATTATTTATATGAAAAGAGTTGAACTTGCATGTCATTTTCTCTTTCTCCATGCTCTCACTATTAAATACATTACATATACCTGAAGAAACATAAAATTTCTGTGTACATTTAAATTAAAGAAAGACTATTTTTTAGTACGGTGGATCGAACTCACGACCTCATGCTTTCCAGACAGGCGCTTGTGCCGCTGAGCTAAATCCTCGGCCAAGAAAGACAATTAATAGTATAATCTGCTGTGAAAAATTATAAATTACTTTTATTCTGCAAAAAGGAGAAGAGATGTTCATGAATAAAACAAAAATTGTATTTAACAGTATTTCTTTAACATTTACAAATTATTTTGCCTGGTTTTAGAACTATAAGGGCAAAAATTAAGAATCCACCACTAACATTCATTTGTGGGTTTATCAGCTGTACAAAGACATGCTCTGGAAATTATTTGGTACCACCTCTGTTTAAATACAAGCTCTAATATTACTATTTGGATGTAGAAACAATTTCATTAAAGAGTTTCTGCATTTGTGGCATTAGATCTTCTCTAAGTTTCTTGTAGAATTCAGCTGTGAATCCATCAGGACCTGGGAACACCTCACTCAATTTGTTTGTTCTGCTCCCTAAGACTAAGTTCGGATAATAACAAAGCATTGTGTAAAACAGCATTCATGAGACAATTTATGAGATAATAAAAGAGCAGAATAAATATTTTCTATGATTATTATGAAATTTTATTGTAACTACAAGTAAAGATATTCCTTCTAAGGTAAGAAGTTTTGCATCTGGCTCCTGCTACAACCCCAAAAGAGGCACAGCACCTTGTTGGCTTATTTGGATTTTAAAGGCAACACATTACTCACTTAGGTGTTTTACTCCAGCCCAAGAACCTAATGACTTAGAAAGCTGCTAGTTTTGAGTGGGGCTGAGAACAAAGAAAGCTGCAGCAGATCCAGGTTTCTGTGCAAGCTGTTATTCCGTTGGAGCCACGTGATGCAACAAATTCAATAGTACTTGAAGTGTCAGTGGCAGGTAGGGATCCTGTTTGGAATCTCTGATAGGCCCCATAAGTGAATAGCTGAAGAGGCCTTTAAGATTTTGGGACAAGTTTCTGCCATCAGCTGGAGACAACTACTCTCCTTTTGAAAAATAACTCCTGTTCTGCTGCTGTGCCTTAATAGAAACTGAACTGTTCACCATTAGACACCAGGTTAACATGTGAACTGAGTTGCCCATCATGAGCTGGGTATAATCTTATCCAATGAGTCATAAATTTGGACTTGCACAGGAAGAGTCCACCATTACATGGAAATGGTATATACATGATTGAGCTGCAGTAGGTCCAGAAAGAACAAGCAAGTTTCATGAAGTTGCCCAGATAGCCATGGCTCCCACAACTGCTTTATTGCCCTTTGTCTCCCACCATGGACTTATTGTCTCATAGGGTATATCATATGATGAACTTTCAGAGGAACAGAAGGCTAGAGTCTGATTTACAGATGGTTCTGCACATTATGCAGGCACTATCTGCAAGTGTATAGCTGCTACATTACTGCCTTTTCCCAAGAAATCCCTGAAGGACAGTGGTGGGAAATCTTCAGAGTGGGCAGAACCTGAAGTATTACATGGAGCAATATCAATTTACCTGACAGGAAAACTGGTCAGTGTAGCTGCATACTGATTCATAGACTGTAGCCAATGATCTGGCCAGATGGTTAGGAAATTGGAAGGAATATGGCTAGAAAATTAGTGACAAAGATATTTAGGGTAGAGGTATTTGGATAGACATTTTTATATGGACAAGGAGTTTAAAATATTTGTATGCTATTTAAATGCTCACAAAAATGTGACCTCAGCAGAAGAGGACTTTTACAAGCAAGTGGATAAATTGACTCATTCTGTTGACAGCAGTCAATTTCTTTTTTCAGCCACCATGTTCCTTGCCCAATGGTTTCATATACATAGTGGCCACGTGCAGTTTATGTATGGGCTCAGCAACATGGATTATGACTCACCAAGGCTTCTCTGGGTACATCCACTTAGTCTACTAGGGGAAACCAACACTGTATCTCCAATATGGCACCATTCCCCTGGGTCTTTGGCCTGTAACCTGATACCAGATTGAAAATTTTAGACTACTTCCATCATGGGAAAGTACAACAGTTTTTTCTTACCAGCATAGACACTTATTCTGGTTATGGATTTACCTCCCCTATAAGGTTCTCCATGTAATGCTTCTGCCAAAACTACTTTCTGTAGAACTACAGAATGTCTTATCTACCTTCATGAAATGTGACACAACATTGCTTCTGACCAATGGATGTATTTTACAGTCAAACAAGTGAGGCAATTGACTTTTGTACATTGAATTGACTGGTATTTACCATATTCCCCACTATCCATGAGCAGCTGGATTGATAGATGGAATGATCTTTCATAGATACACTTACAGTTCCATCTAGGTAGCAATATCTTGCATCACTGAGGCAAGGTTTTTCAAAAGACTTTGAATTAGGTTCCACTGTATGGTACTATGTTTCCAACTCATGGGTCCAGGAATACAGGGATGGAAGTGAGAATTAAAGCATACACCACTGTCTCTAGTGATCCATGAACAAAATTTTTTGCTTTCTTTTTTCACAACCTTATGCTTTTCTAGCCTAGAAGTCTTAGTTCCAGAGAGGGGAAGGGTTGTACCAGGAAACACAACACTGATTCAACTAAACTGGAGCCAAGACATCCCCCTGATCATTTTGGTCTCCTCATGCCTCTAAGCAAACAAATTTAAAAGGGAGTCTTGTAGTTGGAAGGGGTGATTGACCCAGACATGCAAGGGGAAATTAGACTATTCCACCTCAATGAAGGAATGAGATAATATACTTGGAGTGCAAGAGAGCCCTTAGGGTGCCTCCTAGTATTACCACACCCTGTTATTAAGGTCAATGAAGAGCTACAACAACCCAATCCAGGATGGAGTCAAGTAGCCCAGAACCTTAAGGAATGAAGGTATGGGTCATCCCATCACAGAAAGAAGCAAGGGTTGCTAAGATGCTTGCTGAAGGCCAAGGGAATGCAGAATGTGTAGTAGAAGGAGGTAGTTCTATATTCCAACTACAATTCTGTGATCAGTTACAAAAATGAGTATTGCAATTATAATATTCCATTCCTAAAATGCTTCTTATGTAATAGAATCCTGCTAGATATAACATTGGTTTTTTTGTATTGCTAAAGCTACTTTATAATATTCAAGTCATTAAATGTTAGGGACAAGCATCACCCAAAGAAAATTTGCCTTCTATTCAGGGGAGAGGATTAGTGTATTTCTGTCTGTATGCAAGATGGTTTTACACATTAAGTATTATTATGAACTTGTCTTTGAATCTGAATATTAAATATGGTGTAAGGAAATGTGTCTGGCTGTCAGTTGATAGGGTGTGGATTGTCATAGCTAACTGATTTTGTCAAATTTGAGTAAGACATGGCCAACTAGATCAGGTCAGTATCATTCTGGGTGTGGCTAAAGGGATTTACTGAAAACAGAATATTAACCCTTTGTGTGACTGACACCAACAAATAGGCTTGTTGCCTGAATGGAATGAAAGGAAAACCAAAAAAAAAGTCTTTCTTTCTGTTTCTTCAGTGTAGCTCCTGTCTTCATCTACACCTTGGACTTTGTCTCCTGGTGTCCAATGCACACATTTAGCCTTCTACTGCAGAATCTTCAGTCTTCCAGCACAGTCCCTTTAACAATCCAGTGAAGATTATTTGACCTCCTGTTATGAACTAGAGTGTCCAAGACTTGGACTGGATCCTTCAGAACTCCATCATGAAGGTACTGTTTTGCACTCTTCCATACTTGTGGGCAGTCATTGTAAGCTCATCTTGTAAATCTTATATATTTACATACCTTGGATTAAATTTGTTTCTCTATCAAACACTGATAAATGTGTATATACCACATGTTTTATCCACTTATCTCTTATGGTACATAGAGGTCACTTTAAGGATTGAGTTATTTTAAATTGTGTTGCTAAAAACATGGGTATGCATATAACACTGTGATAAGAGATCTTTAATTCTTTTGAAAAAAACCTAAAAGGAAGATAAATGTGTTGAGTAGAATTTCTGGTTTTAGCCTACTGAAGAATCTCTATACTGATTTCTGAAACGTGTCTTCTAGCAAACATTCCTTTTTCTCCACAGTCTTGCCTGCATTTGTTAATATTTCTTGATTTTAGTCATTGTTTTTGGAGCAAACTGAAATATTGCTCTTTTAATTTGTATTTTTCACATACCTGGTGATGATGAACATTTTTCATGTATTTATTTGCAATTTATACTACTAAAGTGTCTATTCATTACATGGGGTCTCATATTTGAGGGCATTTTTGTGCATTCTTTCTACATTTAGGTATCAGTCCTCTTACAGAAGTTTGTAGCTGTGAAAAAAATTTCCCATTCTATATTTTTTCCTTAACTCTACAGAATATTTCCTTTATACTGCAGAAGCTTTCCAATTTACTATAAACTTGCTTTCAGATTTTTGATCATGTTTCTTGTGCAGTTGGGATTATTTCAATATCTTTATCTGTGCCTGTATCTTCAACAGTTTTGCCTATTATCTTCCAGCATTTTAAATGCTTAAATTTCAATGTCTAGGTTTTCATATATTTAGATTTTGTTTTAGTATATGATTGGAGGTATGGGTCTGGATTTAAGTATCTGCCTGTGTGTAATCAGTTTTCCCACGATTATTTGTTAAAAAGCAAATATTTCCTCCAGTATCATTTTTCCTTTTTGAAACAGATAAAGGAATATTCTTGAAGTTGTTCTGCAAACTCTATTCTACTTCATGAATCTATGCCTGTTCTGAGCACTTACCATGCTGTTTTTGACACCATAGCTTTATAACATGAATTGAAATCTGGGATTTTTATGCTTCTGCTTTGTTTTTGTTGTCCAGTACCTCATCGGTATTCATGATAATTTTTGGCTCAATACCTTGATTTTTATTTCAGATATTGCAAATTTCTGGATACTCAAATTCCTGGAATCTTCTGTAATTTCAGTTTTACTCTCAAAGATTCAGCTGCTGCCCTCTATGACGCATACCTCATTGTTTCCAAGGATTTTTCTGAAAATGTTCATGGAAGCCTTCCTAACCCCTCAATTTTGGCATTCTGAATGCCTCCAAAACCAGTGGATGGTGTGGATAGTGCTAAGTAATGCTGCCACTCAATCAGGAGATAGACCAGGTTGAATCATTGTTGCAGAGGCATCTGAGTGTGACAGTCTGAATGTTGGATTGCTTTGAATTTTCTTGCATTAGATTGATTTGTCTACCATTAATCTCAGTCTCTGACAAAGTCTCAGGACATGAGCAAAACATAGACAAATTTTGTGTCATAGCATGACACATGTGGTCTCCAGTTCAACTGCCCATGAAGTACTTGTTCCAAACTGAAAACTCAGCTCAATCTTTACTGGCTGCATTTCTGTCAATTGCAGTCTTCAGAACTCTGATTATAATGTCCCAGCAAGATTACCTAAAGCATTCTTGAAATTATTTTCCTCCTGCATCTCCAAACCTTTTCAACCTCTCATACTAACCAGCTACAAGACTTCTGCACCACATGCCAGGAACAGTTACAATAACAGTACTGAAGTTTTGTATCACAGTGTCTTTTAGTAACTTTTTAATTACTGAGAAACAAAACCATCAGGCATAAATTAAATAAGGAGAGATTTATTTTCATTAAGGTCATAGTTCATGGTCAGCTGGCTGCATGGCAAATGGCATGGGAGGAAGGCATAAAGCAAGAAAGCAGCTCACTTCATGGTAGCAAGTAAGTTTAGATAGCAAGAAGGAGTCACAGAGGAAGGTAGTTCCTTGTGATTCACACTCCCAGTTGACATAATTCTTCTAACAAAGGCCTACCTTATTATATCACATTTAGCCATAGCACCCCTGAGATTCAATCACCTTTCAAAAGCTCCAAATGTGAACACATGACCCTCTTTTGGGGGACCATATAGATGAAAACCATTATACAAGTATTCATGAGATGGATTACTTTTATTTATTTGCATATGTGGAACCCTCCTTTCATCATTTGTAATAAAATCTACTTGATTACAATATTTGATATTTTAATCATTTATTGTATTCTTTCTTCCAGTACCCTGTTGAGGATATTTCCATCCACTTTCATTAACAGTTGACTTTTAGGGGTTTTTTTGTTTTGTTTTGTTTTGTTTTGAGTCTTACTTTGGTTTTGAAATCAAATTAATGCTAAATTCCCGGAATGAATTTTGTAGTACACCTTCACATTCAATTTCATTAAGAATTTTGAAGAGTACTGAAATTACATCTGCACTGTTATTCTTATAAACTTCAGTAGTAAACCTTTCAGGTGCAAGTATTTTTGTAATTTGAATTTTTTGGTATAGTGTTTGTCTTTTGGTGTGTGTGTGTGTGTGTGTCTGTGTGTGTGTATGTCTGTGTGTTTGTGCCTTAATTTCATTGCACATTATTGGATGGTTCAGTGTATTCATAGCTTCCTGGTTCAGATTTCGGTAATTCTTATGTGACTATGAATGTATCCATATCTTCCAGATTTTGTAATTTATTGGAGTAGAAGTTTCTGAAGTAGCTACCTGTAATCATTTTATCTTTTATGATTGTAACATATTTGTTTCTAATTGCATTTATGCTTCTTTCCCTTTCTTGTCTTTGGTAAACTTGGCTGTTTGTCTATCCTTTTATAGAACCAACTTTTCAGTTCATTGATTATTTGTATTTTTAATATAAATTTGATTAATTTTTGCTATGATGTATATTTTTCTTTCCCTCACATTTGCTTTATATATGGGGTTTTCATATATTTCTAGGAATGTAATCTGCATCAACTCACTCGATTTTTGTATTGTGGGAAAAGTAGCAAACTTCTCTATTAGGGTGTCTTTTATCTTGTCCCATATGTGTGTTTTACTGACACTGCCATTTGATTCGTTGAAGTGATTAATTTTGTTTCTTGATGTTTTCAGTGATACATTGATTATTCATGAATATATTATTTATTCTCATATATTTGCAAATTTTATGTACCTTCTTTGACTATTGATTTCTAGTTTCATTACACTAGGATGTGAACATAACCATGAGAAAATTGTTATATTTATATTTATTTAAGGAAGGTTTATAGGCTAGTATATGATGTACTTTGGAGAAAGAATCATGTGCTGTTGAGAAGAATATGTATTTTGGTGGCACCTGGTGAAGGCCTGCCCAGTGTACTCCACCTAGCTGAGCAGCCTCTGTATATGCTGAGGATCTGGAAAGGCCCTGCCCAGTGACCCCAAGAAGTCAGGGAGCCTCAGTGCACTTCGTGGAACCTTCTGAAGGCCTGATAAACCTATTCCATCTAGCCAGGCAGCGTCCATGCACACTGGGGACCAGGTAAGTCCCCGCCTAGTGACCCCAAGCAGCCATGGAGCATTGGTGTGCCTGCTGAAGTCCTGCCCAGCATATCCCACATAGCGAAGGAGATTTAGTACACTTCTGGGGAACTGGTAGGGTCCTGCCCAGTGACCTGAAGCAGATGTGGATTCTTGGATCACTATGTGGGGTCCTCTGAAGGTCTGCACAGCATACTCCATCCATCTGGGTGCCTCCAAGAGCCACTCAGGACCCAGTAAGGCCTGCCTAATGACCCTCACTCAGCTGGGGAAATACCCTTCAGTGCAGACAGCCATTGTTAACCCAGGAAACAACTGAGACTTCACATTCAGCTACTTCATGGAAATACAAGAAAATGTCAAAACAAAAGTGCAAAATGCAATCTCAAATCTCCAGCCCATCCCAAACAAGTCTCGGAGACATGGAGGTAGAAGAGAGTCTAAGCCATATACCTGACACTTCTGAAATGATAACAACCGAAGTAAAGAAACAACTCCATGAAGCTGTAAGGGACTCAGATCAGAAATAATCTCCCAGGTAAAAGAAGAAATGATAAACATAATTAAATAAATCCTCAACACATCTAAAGAAGACATAGTTAAAACAAATTGAAGAGAACTGCTAAAAGATTGAAACCTTGAATAAACAATTTAAGAAAGAAATAGAAAGCAGGAAATGGATTTAAGAAGATATCCAAGAAATCAAAAATTTCATTGAAAGCTGGCAAAACCGCCTCAATGCATGTGAACATAGACTTTCAGACCTCAAAGACAAGATTTCTATGAGTGAACAGGAAAGGAAAGATCTTTTAAAAATAACAAGGGATCAGGAAATAACAATTTAACATTTGCAAGGTGATGCAAAGAAAAACAATATACAATTCAAAGGGCTAAAAGAAAAAGAAGGTGACAAGGCAAATGATATCAAAAGACAATTTAGCTGGGCGTGGTGGCACACGCCTTTAATCCCAGCACTCCGGAGGCTGAGGTAGGAGGAGCGTTGTGAGTTCGAGGCCAGCTTGGGCTACAACATGAGCGTAAGGCCGGACTGAGCTACACAGTGTGACCCTGCCTCAAAAAACCAGGGCTGGGAGTTTGGCTCAGTGACTTAAGCACCTACCCTAGTAGGTGCAAGGTTGTGAGTTCAATCCCTGGTGCCGCAAAAAAAAAAAAAAAAAAAAAAAAAAAAAAAAAAAAAAAAAAAAAAAAAAAAAAAAAAAAAAAAAAAAAAAAAAAAAAAAACAATTTATGGAAGTAATAGATGAAAATTTCCCAAACATAGGAAAGGAAACTGACAAAGAGATAAGTGAAGCATATAGAACTCCAATTAGCCATAATCAAAATAAATCTAAGCAGACATATAATAATGGGCATTCCAGAAATTTGATATAAGAACAGAATATTAAAAGCTGTCAGAAAGAAGAGACAGGTCACCAATAAAGAAAAGCCCATTAGAATTACAGCAGACTTCTACACACAAACAATGAAGACAAGAAGAGCATGGAGTAATTTATTTCAAATCCTAAAGGAAAACGACTTCCAACACAGATTAATGTACCCTGCAAAACTGTTCTTCAAAATTGATGGAGAAATAAGATACTTCCAAGAGATCCGGTTCTACCAGGTCCTGCGACTCAGTGTGACTCAAGACTCAATGCAACCCTCAGGGGAATGCCCGGCCAGCCTCGCAGGACACAGAGGTATGCAGCCCAGCCCAGCTCAGCCCAGGACCCCAGAGCTGCTCATCAGGGACTGACCAACATACCTGCAGGACCTTGGAGAGCTTGGGCTCCCCCCACCAGAGTGCAGAGCACTTGCGAGCTCCATACTTCAATGGAGCAGATTGTGCATGCTGCATCGTAGAGCTCGTGGGCCCCCGTGCAGCCAAAACCAAGTCCCTGGCACTGTAGGCCTGGGACTTGCCCAGGCTTACCCTGGCAGAATTGTTGCTCTGAACTCCTTGCAGCTAGACTCAGGGTCTGGGTAGCATCATACTCTGGGGTACACTCTGCCTAGATCCCTGGGACCGGGAGGCCTTGGTCCCCACCCAGTTAAGGCGGAGGCTAAACCTGCACACCCCGGGAGGCCACCCTCAATGGCTGAGCACACGATCTGGCTCTACTGGGTCCCATGAATCAGCACGACCCAAGACTCAATGTGACCCTCAGGGGAACACCAGGTCAGCCTCGCAGGACACAAAGCCACATAGATTCTAGAAAAAAATGACAAAACAAAAGACCAAGAGGCAGTTTCAGTCCCCGAGCCCACTAAGAACAAAACCAAGAGACACTGAAATGGAAGACAGTAGGAGTCAAAAAAATGGACTTTCTGAAATGATAGAAAATGCAGTAAAGAAATAACTTGAGAAAGGTATAGAGAAATTCAAATCAAAAATACTCTCTCAGCTAAAAAATGAAATGAGAATCTTATTAAAGAAATGTGTAGCCAGGCGTGGTGGTGCACGCCTTTAATGACAGCACTCAGGAGGCCAAGGTAGGTGGAGCATTGTGAGTTTGAGGCCGGCTTGGGCTACAACACAGGCGTAAGGCCAGCCTGAGCTACATAGTGCGACCCTGCCTCAAAAAACCAGGGCTGGGGAGTTTGGCTCAGCAGCTTAAGTGCCTGCCCTGGCAAGTGCAAGGTTGTGAGTACAATCCCCAGTGCCACCAAAAAAAAAAAAAAAGAAATGTGTGTATCTAAAGAAGAGCAAAATAACAAATAGAAGAACATAAGAAAATGATCAAAACTTTGAATGAACAGTATAAGACACAAAGAGAATGAATGAAACAGATGAAAAGGGAAATGCAGGAAATGAAAAACTCCATGGAAAGTTGGAAAAACCACTTAAATGAAGCTGAAGATAGAATCTCAGATCTTGAAGAAAGCATGGGGGATCATGGCCACGAAAGAAAAGATCTCCTAAAAATAGTAAGGAACCAAGAAACAAAAATTCAACAGCTGCGAGATGATACCAACAGAAATAACATAAGATTAATAGGCATAAATGAAAAAGCAGGGGTCCTTACTAATGACCTGTGAAGACTATTCACAGAAGTAATAGCAGAAAACTTTCCAAACATGGGAAGAGAATCTGAAATACAGGTAACTGAGGCATACAGAAACCCAGTTAACCATAACCAAAATAAATCCTCACCCAGACATATAATAATAAGGGTATCAGAAATACAGCACAAGAACAAAATACTAAAAGCTGTCAGAGAAAAGAAACAGATCACCTATGAAGGAAAGCCTATCAGAATCATGGCACACTTCTCAACATAAACCTCTAAGTTAAGAAGAGCTTGGAGTGAAGTATTTCAAATCCTGAAAGAAAATAACTTTCAACCCACATTAATGTACCCTGCAAAACTATCCTTAAAAATTGATGGAGATATAAGATACTTTCATGACAAAGAACAACTGAGGAAGTTTATAGCCACCAAACCAACAATACAAAGAGTACTGTAAGACACTCTAGAAAGAGGCAAAGATAGCCACAATCTTAAGAACAACAACCAAAGGAAACCACTAAGAAAAGCAAGTAATTAAACAGAAAATGTAGACAACCAACAACAGAAAGATATGATGACAGGGATGAGCCAGTACATATCAGTTATATCAATCAATGTAAATGGTCTCAACTCACCAATAAAAAGAAACAGACTAGAAGAGTGGGTTAAGAAACAAAACCCAACAATATGCTGCATACAAGAAACACATTTCACTCAAAAGGAAATTCATAGACTAAAAACCAAAGGCTGGAAAACAATACTCCATGCAACAGGAACCCAGAAAAAAGCAGGGGTAGCTATTATGTTTGCAGACAATGCAAATTTCACACCGAGAATGATGAAAAGAGATAAAGAAGGTCATTACATACTAGTGAGGGGAAAACTTCAAGAGGAAGAGATTACAATTATAAATATATATGCTCAGAATATGGGAGCACCCAGCTAAGACAATTCTTAATAGATATGAAAAAGCAAATAAATGATAATACAGATATAACAGGGAACCTTAACACCCCACTGTCACAGAGAGACAGATCAACCAAACAAAAAATCAGCAAAGAAATAGCAGAACTGAATCAAACTTGGGAACAAATGGACCTAGTAGATGTATGCCGTGTATTCCACCCATCAACATCCGAATACACATTCTTAGCTGCACATGGGTCATTCTCTAAAATAGATCACATGCTGGTCCACAAAACATGCTTAAGTAAACACAAAGGAACTGAAATAGTTCCATGCTTATTATCTGACCATAGAGCAGTAAAATTGGAAATGAATGACAAAAAAGCTCAAAGAAGGGAGGAAATTTTTAAGATTAGAGAAGAAATTAATGCAATTGAAAGTAAGAAAATAATACAAAGAATTAATGAATCGAAGAGTTGGTTCTTTGAAAGAGTAAATAAAACTGATAAAACCCAAGCCAACCTTATCAAGAAGAGGAAAGAAAAAACTGAGATTCATGCAATAAAAAATGAAAAGGGTGATATCACTACAGACCCGGTGGAAATACAGAAGATCATCAACACCTACTTCGAAAAACTTTACTTACATACATTTGATAACACAGAAGAAATGGACAAATTCCTAGAAACCTATGAATTACCGAAACTGAATCAAGAAGACGTAAAGCTGCTGAATAACCCAATATCAGTTTACGAAATTGAAAGTGTAATTAAGACCCTACCAAAAAAGAAAAGCCCAGGCCCTGAGGGATTCACTGCTGAATTCGACAAGAACTTTAGGGAACACTTAATTTCAACACTCCTCAAACTCTTCAATGAAATCGAAAGGGAAGCAAGTCTCCCTAACTCATTCCTGGAAACAAGTATTACCCTAATACCAAAGCCAGAGAAAGATCCAACCAAAAAACAAAGTTATAGGCCAATCTCCCTAATGAACATAGACGGAAAAATCCTCAATAAAATACTGGCAAATACAATACAACAAGTTATCAGAAAGCTTATACACCATGATCAAATGGGATTCATCCCAGGAATGCAGGGATGGTTCAACCTACAGAAATTAATAAATATAATACACCATATCAACAGGGCCAAGGACAAGAACCACATGATCATCTCGATAGATGCAGAAAAAGCTTTCGACAAAATCCAACACCCATTCATGATAAAAACCCTACAGAAAATCGGAATAGATGGTCTCTACCTCAACCTGATAAAAGCTATATATCATAAATCAACAGCCAACATCTTACTGAATGGAGGAAAACAGAAAACTTTCAACCTAATATCAGGAACAAGACAAGGATGTGTATTATCACCACTCCTATTCAATATAGTCCTGGAAACATTAGCCAGAGCAATTAGACAAGAGAAAGAAATAACAGGAATAAGGATAGGAAAGGAAGAATTGAAATTATCATTATTTGCAGATAATATGATACTCTACATAGAAGACCCCCCAAAATCCATTAGAAAACTTCTAGAAGTAATAACCAAATTCAGTAATGTAGCTGGATACAAAGTGAACACTCAAAAATCCATAGCATTCCTGGACACAAACAACAAAGTCACTGAGAGAAGTAAGGGAAAACTCACCATTCAGTATAACATCCAAAAAAGTGAAATACTTAGGAATCAATCTAACAAAGGAAGAAAAAGATCTATACAATGAAAATTACATTACTCCAAAGAAGGAAATCGAAGATTTCAGAAAATGGAAAGATATTCCCTGTTCATGGATATGAAGAACAAACACTGTGGAAATGGCCATTCTCCCAAAATTATTATACAGATTTAATGCAATCCCAATCAAAATACCACCTGCCTACCTCAGCTAGCTGGACAAAGCATTCCTGAAATTCATCTGGAACCAGAAAAGACTTAGAATAACAAAGGAAATTCTGGGCAACAAGGGAAGGCAGGAGGCATCACAATATCTGACTTGAAACTATAGTACAAAGCTACTGTGAAAAATCAGCATGGTACTGGAATCAAAACAGACCTGAAGATCAATGGAATAGATTAGAAGGTACAGTCACAACTACAAACAAATTCAACCACTTCATCTTTGACAAAGGTGCCAAACAGGTACATTGGAAGAAAGATAGTCTCTTTTAAAAATGGTGCTGGAAAAACTGGCTTTCTGTATGCCATAAACTAAAACTCGATCCATGCCTATCACCATGCATGAAAATAAAGTCAAAATGGATCAAAGATCTGCATATTACAACAGAGACACTAAACTTACTAGAAGACAGAGTAGTTAAAAATCTTGCTGATATAGGAGTAGGCACAGATTTCATGAACAAAAATCAAATTGAATGGGAAACACTTCCCAGAATCAACAACTGGGATCTCATCTTACTAAAGTTTTTGCATGTCAAAGGAAATCTCCAACAGAGTAAAAGGAAAGCCCATGAACTGTGAAAATATCTTAGTCAATTTTCCATCAGACAAAGGACGTCTATCTAAAACATATGAAGAATTAAAAGAATTCAGGCCCCTAAAATTCAAGGACCCAATGCAAAAATTGGCATCTGAAATAAATGCACACTTCTCAGAGAAAGAAATACAAATGACAATTAAATATATGAAAAAATGTTCAACGTCAGTGGTCATTTGGGAAATGCAAATTGAAACAACACTGAGATTTCATCTCACTCCAGAAAGAATGGACAAGATTAAAAATTCAACCAACAACAAATGCTGGAGGGGCTGTGGGGGAAAACGAACTCTTCTCCACTGTTGGTGGGAGTGTAGACTGGTGCAACCACTGTGGAAATCAGTGTGGAGATTCCTCAAGAAGCTAGGATTAGAGATCTCATTCAACCCAGCTATCCCTGTTCTGGGCATTTTCCCAGAAGAATTGAAAACATCATACCACAGTGATATCTGTGCACCCATGTTTATAGCAACACAAATTGTAATAGCCAGATCTTGGCATCAACCCAAATGCCCATCAATCAAAGAATGGATAAAAAGGATGTGGTATTTTTATACAATGCAGTACTACTCAGCTATTAAGAAAGACTGCATTGAGACTTTTATAAGTAAATGGACACGACGTGAGACTATACTCATAAGCGAGATAAATCAGACCCACATGTGTAAATACCATATTGTCTCCCTAGTGTAAGAAATGGAAAAAGTATATATGATCCAAAATGTATAATAAATACTATGTAAGCGTAAAAAGCAGCTCAAAGAGCAAAAGTAATTGGGAAGGTAAAAGCGGGAAAGAGAAAAGGAAAAGGAAAAGATATAAATCTTTATATATGTATATGTAAGATAACTAAATTGAACACACTGCTGAATGTATTCGTTATTGAGAAAGAACAATTAATACTCATACGATTGGATCAGTTTTACATGTCTATATCTGTTAATGTAAGTAACCATTTTGAAGATAACAATACACAGTATTGCAACCATTGTCAAATTTCTATCATCCTGTTTTGTAAACCTTCAATGTTACTGTTGTGCATTTACTCTAGTCATTTGTCTCTTTTGCTTGTTGTCTTTGTTATGTATGTCTTTTTTTCTTCTTCTTCACTTAAATAAAAAAAGATACTTCCAAGAAAAAGAACAGCTGAAGAGCTTCATGTTCACCAAACCAACTTTACAAAGAATATTGAAAGATATTCTAGATAGACATAAAAATAGCTACTACTCCAAGAACACCAACAGAAAAAAAAATGGGCAAGGTAAACAACTAAACAGAGGGGAAAAGTAAACAACTAAACAGCACAAAGATACCATGACAAAAATAGGCCAGTATATATCAGTTATATCCATCAATGTAAATGACCTCAACTCACCAATTAAAAGAAACAGACTGGCACAATGGATCAAGAAACAACATCCAACCACATGCTGTATAAAAGAAACCCATGTTACTTAAAGACTGAAAGTCAAATAATGGAAAATAATACTTCATAAAAAGAGACCCCCTCACAAAAAAAGCAGGAATAGCTATTCTGTTTACAGACAAAGTAAACTTCAAACCAAGAATGATTAAAAGAGATAAAGGAGGTCACTACACTCTGATTAAGGAAAAACTTCAAGAGGCAGAGATAACAATCTTAAATATACATGCACCAAATATGGCAGTACCCAGCTGTATTAAAAACAATTAATAGACATGAAAAATCAAATAAGCACTAACACAATTATAATAGGAGAACTTGACACCCCATTGACACAAAGAAACAGATCAAGTAGACAAGTATCAGCAAAGAAATGACAGAACTGAATCAAAACTTTGAACAACTGGGTTTAGTAGATGTGTACAGAGTGTTCCAGCCAACAACATTGGAATATACATTCTTCTCATCTTCACATGGGACGTTCTCTAAAATAAACCATTAGCCATAAAACATGCTTAAATAAATGCAAAAGTAATTATCCCATGCATATTATGTGATCATAGTGTCATGAAACTGGATATTAATGACAAAATAAAGTTAAAAAACTACATAAACTGATGGAAATTAAATAATAGACTCCTGAACAATCACTGGGTCACAGAGAAAATTAAAGAAGTTATCAAAGAATATCTACAAGCAAACAAAAATGCAAATAGAACATACCAGAACCTGTGGGATGCAATGAAAACAGCCCTCAGAGGGAAATTTATTATGATGAATTCCCACATTGGGAAAACAGAATGAACAGAAATATATAGCCTGATAGTACACTTCAAACATCCAGAAAAAGAAGAGCAATTAAATTCCAAACCCCTATGAAGGGAGGAAATTATGAAGATCAGAGCAGAAAAGAACACAACTGAGACTAAGAAAATCATACAAAAAATTAACAATTTGAAGAGTTTGTTCATTGAAAGAATAAATAGAATTGATAAGCCCCTAGCCAACCTTGTTATAAAATGAAAGAAAAAACTCAAATTCATGTAATAAGGAATTAAAAGGATGAAATCACTGCAGAACATGTAGAAATACAGATCATCAATAGCTATCTCAAAAACCTTTATTTTCATATGTTTGCAACACAGAATAAAACGACAGATTCCAAAAAACATAAGAATTACCAAAGCAGGATCAAGAAGACGGATAACTGATAAATAACACAATTTCAGTTAATGAAACTGAAAATAGAATTTTATCAACAGAAAAAGCCCAAGTCTTGATGAATTCACAGCTGAATTCTAAAGAAAATGTAGGGTAGACTTAATGTCAACATTATTTAAATTTGTATTGGTTTGATCCTGTGTCCCCACAAGGCCTAATGTAATTTGGATGGGGTAGAGTCTGGCCTTTGTGATTGGTTTGTTGTCTACTGCTGGGATTGGTGATGTGAGTGCTGCACCCACGAAGAGGTGGAGCCAACTTACAGTATAAAGGTGGGAGGAAAGCTCTCTCTCTCTCCAGTTAGCCTTGCTGTTTGGCAACCACCATGAACAGCTGCCTCACCATGCCATGCTGCCTTGGAGCCAACTAAGTATGGACTGAAACCCCCGAGAACTGTAAGAAATAAACCTTTCCTTCCCTAATTTTGGGGGTCAGGTATTCTGTCTCAGTAGTGAGTGAAAAGCAACTGAGACAAAACTCTTCAATGAAATTCAAAGGGAAGCAAGGGTTCCTAATTTATTTCTGGAAGCAAGTATTACCCTAAAACCAAAATGAGAGAAAGACCCAACCAAAAAAGAGAACTACATGCCAATCTCCCTAGTGAATATAGATACAAAAATCCTGCGTAATATAATGGCAAATGGAATGCAGCAAATCATCAAGAAGATTATACACTACGACCAAGTAAGATTCATTCCAGGAATGCAGGGATGGTTCAACATATGGAAATCAATAAACATAATGTACCTTACAAATAGAGCCAAAGATAAGAATCAGAAAAAGCTTTTGATAAATTCCAACACGCATTCATGATAAAAAAAATCTATGAAAAATGAGGATGGATGGTCTTCACCTCAATCTGATAAAAACCATCTTTGAAAAACCAACAGTTAGCATCATTCTAAATGGTCAAAAACTGAAAGTTTTCACTCTAAAATCAGGAACAAGGCAAGGTTGTCCACTATCACCAATGCTATTCAATATAGTGCTGGAAACATTAACCAGAGCAATTAGACAAGAGAGAGAAATAAAAGTAATAAGCATAGAAAAAGGAAGAAGTTAAATTATCATTATTTGCAAATGACATGTTACTCTACATTGAAAATCCCCAAAACTGCATTGAAAGTCTTCTAGGTGTAATAACCAAACTCAGTAATGTATCTGGGTGCAATGTCAACACTCAAAAATCAATAGCATTCCAGTACACAAACAAGAAACTCACTGCAAAAGAAATAAGGGAAAGTACACCCTTCACAATAGCATCAAAATAAATGGAATACTTAGGAATTAATTCAGCAAAGAAAGTAAAATATCTATGCAGTGAAAATTATAGTACTCTGAAAAAAGAAATCAAAATATATTTCAGATAATGGAAAGACATTCCCTTTTCATGGATAGGAAGAAAATCTTTGTGAAAATGGCCATTCTCCCAAAATTTTTATACAGATTTAAATCAATTCCAATCAAAATGCTATTAGCATACCTCACATATTTAGAGAAATCACTCCAAAAATTCATCTGGAACCAGAAGAGACCTAAAGTAGCAATGGCAATTCTGGGCAACAAAGGCAAAAAAGGAGACATCACATTTCCTGACTTGAAATTGTACTACAAATCTACCATGATAAAAATCACCATGGGGACCGGTCCACCCGGACCGCAACGCGGCGGCGCCACGCAGCGCCAGCTTGCATCAAGGGAGATCTGATCCGCCTTCCGGGGATGGGGGCTCCGCCACCCTGGAGGAGAACCAGAACCGGTCCAACCGGACCGCAACGCGCCGGTGCCACG